>PVKM010020853.1:0-23057 GCA_004027735.1 Carollia perspicillata
TGTTGGTATACAAAAGTGCCTTTGATTTCTGGATATCGACTTTGTATCCCACTGTTTTGCCAAATTCATTTATTAGGTTGAGCAGTTTTTGGGTAGAGTCTATAGGATTTTCCAAGTACACTATCATACCATCTGCAAATAGTGACAGTTTTGTTTCCTCCTTTCCAATTTGGATGCCTTTTATTTCCTTTTCTTGTCTGATTGCTGTGGCTAGAACTTCCAAAACTATATTGAATAGAAGTGGTGAAAGGGGACAACCTTGCCTTGTTCCTGATCTTAGTGGAAAAGCTTTTAGTTTTCGTCCATTGAGTATGATGTTGGCTGTAGGTTTCTCATATATGGCCTTTATTATGTTGAGGAATGTTCCCTCTATTCACATTTTGCTGAGTGTTTTTATCACAAATGGGTGCTGTAACTTGTCAAATGCTTTTTCCGCATCTATTGATATGATCATGTGATTTTTGTCTTTGCTTTTGTTTATGTGGTGTATTACATTTACTGATTTGCGAATATTGCCCACCCTTGAATCCCTGGGATGAATCCCACTCAGTCATGGTGTATGATCTTTTAATGTATCGTTGGATGCAGTTTGCCAATATTTTTTTGAGGATTTTAGCATCTATGTTCATCAGCGATATTGGCCTGAAGTTTTCTTTCTTTGTTGTGTCTTCATCTGGTTTTGGGATTAGGATGATGCTGGCTTCATAGAAGGAGTTGGGGAGTTTTCCATCACTTTGGATTTTTTGGCATAGTCTGTGAAGGATCGGGGTTAGTTCTTGCTTAAAGCTCTGTAGAATTCTCCTGTGAACCCATCTGCTCCAGGGCTTTTGTGTGTCGGGAGTTTTTTGATCACTGCTTCAATTTCGTCTGCTGTTATTGGTCTGTTCAGGCTTTCTGCTTCTTCTTCGTTTAGTTTTGGAAGATTATATTTTTCTAGAAGTTTGTACATTTCACCTAGGTTTTCAAATTTCTTGGCATATAGCTCCTCATAGTAATTTCTTACAATCCTTTGTATTTCTGTGGTGTCAGTTGTAATCTCTTATCTTTCATTTCTGATTGTGTTTATTTGCGTCCTCTCTCTTTTTTTTCTTGATGAGCCTGCTTAAAGGCTTGTCGATTTTGTTTATTTAAAAAAAGAAAAAAACAGCTCCTGGATTCATTGATCCTTAGTATTGTGCTTTTAATCTCCCTGTCATTTAATTCTTATCTGATCTTGGTTATTTCCTACCTTTTACTAGCTCTGGGCTGTCTTTGTTGTTGTTCATGGAGTTCTTTAGGCATAGGGTTAAAGGTTTGTTTGAAATATTTCTATCTTTTTTCGGTAGGCCTGTATGGTTATGAACTTCCCTCTTAGGACTGCCTTTGCTGGGCCCCATAAGTTTTGGGTTTTTATGAGTTCATTTTCATTTGTTTCCAGAAACTTTTTGATTTCTTCCCTAATTTCATTCTTGACCCATTCATTGTTTAATAGCATGCTATTCAATCTCTATGTTTTTTAGTGTTTTGGGTTTTTTCCCCTGGTGTTGGTTTCTAATTTCAGACCCTTGTGGTCAGAGAAAATGCTTGGTATGATTTCAATTTTCTTGAATTTGTTGAGGCTTGTTTTGTGTCCTATCATGTGGTCTATCTTTGAAAATGGTCCATGTGCATTTGAAAAGAATGTGTATTTCACTTCTTTGGGATCAAGGGCTCTCTCTCTCTCTCTCTCTCTCTCTCTCTCTCTATATATATATATATATATATATATATATATATATATATATATATATATATATATATATATATAATCAGCTAAGTCCATTTTATGTAGGGCTTTGTTCAATGCCACAGTATCTCTGTTGATTTTTTGATTGGAAGATCTGTCCATTTTTGGCAGTGGGTTATTAAAAACCCCTAGTATAACTGTGTTGCTCTCAATATCCTTCTTGAAGTCCTCTAAGATTTTCTTTATGTATTTGGGTGCTCCTATCTTGGGTGCATATATATTTACAATGTTTATGCCTTCTTTTTGGAGTCTTCCCTTGAGTATTATGAAGTGACCTTCTGGGTCTCTCTTTATGGATCTTTTTTTGAAGTCTCTTTTGTCTGATATAAGTATTGCTACACTGGCTTTTTTTTTCTCCTGTCCATTTGTTTGGAAAATTTGTTTTGAGCCCTTCACTTTCATTCTGTGTAGGTCTTTTGTGCTCAGGTGGGTCTCTTGTAGGCAGCATATGTGTAGATTATGCTTTCTTATCCATTCAGCTATTCTGTGTCTTTTGATTGGAGCATTTAATCCATTTATATTTAAGGTTATTATTGATAGGTACTTATTCATTGTCATTTTTGTACCTGTGTTCCTCTCTGTCTGTCTTTTCCTTCCTTTCCTTAGAGCAGTCTCTTTAGCATCTCTTGTAGAGCTGGATTGGTGGATGTGTATTCTTTTAGACTTCTTTCATGTTGGAAGTTCTTTATTTGGCCTTTTATCTTGATTGAGAGCCTTGTTGTGTAAAGAAGCCTAGGTTGCTGGCCTCTGGTTCTCCTTACTTGGGATATTTCTTGCCATTCTCTCCTGCTTGGAGTGTTTCCATTGAGAAGTCACCAGCTAATCTTCTTGGGGCTCCCTTGTGTGTTACTTCCTTCTTCTCACTTGCTGCCTTTAAGATTCTCTCTTTGTCTTTGAATTTTGCCATTTTAATTATGATGTGTCTTGAGGTGGGCCTCTTTGGGTTCCTCTTGATTGGGAGTCTCTGTGTTTCCTGGATTTTTCTGACTTTTTCTCTCATCAAATTAGGGAAGTTTTCCATCATTACTTTTTCAAATAGGTTTTCTATCCCTTTCTCTTCTTCTTCTCCTTCTGCTATCCCTGTTATATGGATATTACTATTTTTCATATTTTCTTGCATTTCTCTTAATCCCTCTTCATTTTTTCTAAGCCTCTTTTCCTTTTCTTGCTCTTCCTGATTTTTTTTTCTACTTTGTCCTCCAACTCGCTGATCTAATCTTCTGTTTCATCGATCCTACTTTTGATTCCTTCCACTGTGTTCTTCAGTTCAGAAATTGTATTCTTCATTTCCTCTTGGCCCTTGTTGATTGTTTCTCTTTCCCTTTTCATGTGGATATAGTTTGCAGTGAGTTCATTGTAGTTCCCCTGTAGTTCCTGGTAGCTTGTTGTGAGCTCATGGAACTTCCTGATAACCAGTTGTTTGAATTCATTATCTGATAGCTGACTTGCTTCCAATTCATTTAGCATTCTTTCTGTGGCTTCCTCCTTTCCTTTCATTTGGGGATTGTTTCTTTGTCTTCCCATTGTTTGTGAGACTCTTCTTGTTAGATCCAGCTTCTTAAATGGATTTGTTCTGGCTACCAGGGTTTATGGTGTGAACTTCTGTGATAGAATGCCTGTGAGATTCAGTGGTGCAATCTCTTTTGGGTATCCTGGTGTTCACTGCTTCCACCTTCTCTTTTCTGTGATTAGTTGGAGGGGGAAGAAAAATGGTTTAAGACAGTAGGACGGTATTCCATGATATTTACAGTAGCAGCCAGTGTATAAGAGATAGGAAATCTTTTGGCTATGTATAGTGTTAATTGTGATCTTCAACCCAACTAGGCACTTTTAAGAAAGGATGGGAAGAAGATGAAACTCTCTTGGGGGAGGGAAGGGTTGTGAGTTGGATCTAGAAAGCAGTGAGGTTGTGGGAGGTCAGATTCTGGGGTAAGGTGAGAGTAAAAGATAGTAAATAGGTGTAGTGTGTGAGAGAATAGAGTTAAGCCCTACAGTAATAAAGTTCAGGGGACTGTGACATGGGCTAAGATCTAGAAAGGGTGTTGTGAAGTATTTACAATTGTGTGGAACAGCTATTGTTTACAATAATATTAGAGCAACACTCATATGCCAGAATCTATGTGATCTGAATAACATGAGCAGGGGGTGTAGGACTTTGATTAGTGTGCTGATAGAACACAATTCATGTGACGGACAGTAAATTAGCAATACAATGTGGATGAGAGAATAGGGCTAACCTGTCAAATGGTACAATATAACCTGACAAGCAAAGAAGACTATACAGAAAGAAGGGGAATACAAAAATGCTATTAAAATAAATGATGTAAAAATACAAAGACAATAATAATACAGATATGCAGCAACTTGCAGTTTCCCTGCAATAGCCAAGTGAAATTTGTCTCACTGTCTCAGGTATTGGGTTGCTCCCTGTTTGAGTCCACCTCAGGTCCTTTCACAGTTCCAAGTTTTTTTTTTCACTTCTGGATATTTAAAGAAAAAAAAAGTCAGAAGAAGGGGGAAAAAAGAGATAAAATTGGAAAGAAAGGATGAAAAGCTCTCAAAACTGGCCAAACCAGTTTTTCTGGTCTTGCTGGCTGCAGGAGGCTAGGGTGATTTGGTGTGGCGTTTGTCCCTTCCTGATGTTTACTCAGCCTGTCTTGCAAGCCCTCTCCTAAAGCTAGTCTGGCTCCTTTCCCCAATATCTTAGATGGGGTAATTGGGTTTTCTTCAGAGCCCTTTTTCCTGGTGGCTATCACCGTAGGTTGTGGTGCAGGGTCGCCCACTTGGCTAGGCTGCCTTGGTCCTGGGGGTTTGGGTATAAACCTTTCCCAGTGCTGTGGGGAAACTCAGTGCCTTCCTGTGTAACCTTGGGGTCTCTGCTAGGCTGGGTGGGGAGTCAGCTTAGAGGGTGTCACAGCTGATTCCCCAAACAGTCCCAATGTTTGATAAATTACTCCTACTCAAGCCTACCACCCCATGTAGCCCAATTCTCCAGCCAGACTGGTGACTATCGGGGTCAGTGCCCATCACTGCAAGACTCAGCTCTCCTGAGCTGGTGACCACAGACTCTGTGAGTGATCACAGCCCAGGTGCATCTTGCCTCTTCATCCTTATTCTCCTCTCTGCAACCAGGCCTCTCCTTGTGCTGCTCAGACCCTGCTCTGTCGAGGAGGGAGCAGTTGACCCTGCTCTCTCCCAAGGGCTCTGTGGCAGGCGCTTTCAAGGAGTCTGTGGTAGACACGGCACCGGCTCTGGGTACCAGTCCTGGGGCTACAACTGCATCCTGGTCCCCACACTGGTCCCTGGGACCTTACTGTCCTGAAATATCCTCCTTACCATCTGTTTTTTCAGTATCCGCTACAATTTTTGGACTCTTATTTTCACATATGCTGGGGTACTGGTGGCTCTCTGCTCTGTTTCTCCGTGGATTGGCCAGGTTTTCCTCCTGTGTGTAGAGGGAAATGAAATCCACTCCCTTCTACTCCATTACCATCTTCCACCCAGTGTCAAAAGAGAACTTTAAGATGATGAATTTGAATAAGATAATAGAAGATTGCGGATGAAGAAGGAAAGGGGAACTAAAACTAATCCATGGGTAACTGTTCAGAGGTCAAGCAGAGTGGAGGAATCAACAAAAGGTTCAAAAGTAATAGCATAAGGAAAATTGGTAGAATGTAATATCCTGGAAGCTTAATGAAAAAGTTCATTAGGAGTCAGAAGTGATTAAATAACATGCTGATTGAGAAATGTCCATATCAGCAACACAGAAATGTTTGGTGGAGTTCAGAGAAATGAAAGCTTCAGGATCCTTTGGGTATAATCCCAGTAGTGGGGTTGCTGGGTCAAAAGGCAGTTCCATTCTTAGTTTTCTGAGGAAATTCCATAATGTTTTCCACAGTGGCTACACCAGTCTACATTCCCACCAACAGTGTACAGGGTTGCCTTTTCTCCACAACCTCTCCACAACACTTGTTTGTTGATGTGTTTATGATGGCCATTCTGACTGCTGTGAAGTCATATCTCATTGTGGGTTTAATTTGTATCTCTCTGATGGCTATTCAAAAGAACCTATGCACCCCAATGTTTATAGCACCACAATTTACAATAGCCGAATGTTGGAAGCAACCTAAGTGCCTGTCAGTAAATGAGTGGATCAAAAAACAGTGGTGCATTTACACAATGGAATACTACACAGCATAAAGAAAGAAGGAACTCCTATCCTTTGCAACAGCATGGATGATGGAACTGGCGAACATTATGCTAAGTGAAATAAGTCAGGCAGTGAAAGACAAATACCATATGATCTCACCTTTAAGTGGAACCTAAACAACAAAACAAACAAGCCAGCAAAATATAAATGGAGACTCTGAATTACAGAACAAACTGACAGTAACCAGATGGGAAGTGGAGGGGATAATTGGGGGAAAGTGGGGAAGGGTTTTCAGGAACAACTATAAAGGACACGTGACCAAAACCAAGATGGGGTGGAATCAGAGGTGGGAGGTGGGGATGGCTGGGGTAGGAGGAATAGTGGGGAGGGGGGGATGCAGAAAACTGTACTCGAACAACAATAAACTAAGTTTTAAAAAAGAAACAAAAAAAATAAAATGGGATCTTTTTCCTATTTTTTTTTAAAAAAGAAATGAAAGCTTAGTGGCAGTGAACTTAGGAGAAATTTTTAAAAAGGATAATTTGTTATACTACTTTCGGTCAACTGTTGCAAGGAATATTTCCAGCAGGGGACAAGAGTAGATTTTTTTGCCTTCACTGGTGTGGCTCAGCAGACTGAGCGCTGGTCTGCGAACCAAAAGTTCACCAGTTCAATTCCCAGTCAGGGTATATGCCTGGGTTGAGGCCCAGATCCCTGGCAGGTGGGGGCTCAAGATGGTGCTCTGATATTGCTCTCCCTCTTTTTCTCCCTCTTTTCCTCTCTCTCTAAAATAACTAAATAAAACATTTTTAAAAGAGTAGATTTTTCATTGTCGTTAAGATCAGACAAATAAAAATATGCTTATATTCAGATTAGAATAATCCAGCAGAAAGAAATTGATTGATGATGAAGGAAAAAGGTAAGAATTATTGAAATGGTATTCTTGAGTAGTAAAGAAGTAAGACTTAGTGCATTAGTTGAGGGATTTAGATAAGCATGTAGAGAGCTCATCTGTGGAACAAGGTATACATGGGCATTACAATTAATTTGGTGAATATTAAAGGCAGCGGGGGTCTGTAAAATTTTAAAAATATTTTTACTTTGGAAATTTTCAAATATGAATATGTATATAAAGCAAAGAAATAGTATAATAAAATTTATCTACCATCACTGTTTCAAAATGTAGCATTATTTTGTCAATCACTTTTCATAAAATAAACAATATTATTTGCTGAACTACTATAATTCAAATATCAGGCATCATATCATTTCGCTGATAAAATCTTTAGTATTTATTTCCAACAGGACTTTTTCTTTTAACATAGCTACGATATTACTATAAAAAATATAACATTAAGAATAATCTTGGGATAACATCTAATTCCCAGTCCATGTTCACATTTCACCAATTGTCTCAAAATTGTCTTTTCACATTTGATTTGTATAAATCATGAACCAAACAACACCCACACATTAAATTTGGTTAATGTATTTTAAAAATATATTTAAATATATACCAGCTTTGTCTTCCATACCATTTAAATATTCAACAAAATATGGGTGTCTTAGGGCAGCATATATATTTCACAGAACTAGAACAAATATTTCAAAAATTTATATGGAACCACAAAAGCCCCGAAATAAAAACAGCGATCCTGAAAAAGAAAAACAAACTGGAGGAAACACATTTCCTAATATAAACCTATATTATAAGGCCATAGTAAATAAAACAGTATGGTAGTGGCATAAAAACACATGCATAAATAAATGGAACAGAATCAAGAACCCAGAAAAAAACCCACAGCTTTTTTTATTGTTGTTCAAGTACAGTTGTCTCTATTTTCCCAACACCACTTCCCCTTGCCTCACCCACCCCCACCTCCCACCCTCAATCCTACTCCACTTTGGCTTTGACCATGGGCCCTTTATACATGTTCATTGATGACCCTTCCTCTTCTTTCCCTTGTTATCCCCAATCCCCCTCCCTTCTGGTTACTGTCAGTTTCTTTTTTATTTCAATGTCTCTGGTTATATTTTGCTTGCCTGTAAGAATCCTGAAACACTATTTCAAAAAGACCTAAACCCTCAGATTTCTAGTCAACTAGGACTCAACAGAAGAAGCAAGCAGGTACAATGGACTAAAGATAATTTATTCAATAAACAGTGTTGGGAAAATTAGACACATATGTGCAGAAAAGTGAGACTGGGTCACCTTCTTACACCACAGACAAGAATAAATTCCAAATGGATCAAAGATGTAAATGTTAGATTTGAAACCATAAAAATCCTAAAAGAAAACATAAGCAGCAAAAACTCAAACATTGTTCACAGCAATATTTTATCAGATACATATCCCCAGGCAAGGGAAGTGAAAGAAAAAAAATAAACAATTTGGACTACATCAAAGTAAAAGGTTTTTGCACAGCAAAGGAAATTATCAAGAAAATAAAAAGATAACCCACAGAATGGGAGGATATATTCACTGATACAACTGATAAGGGGTTAATATCCAAAATTTTAAAGAACTTACAAAGCTCAACACCAAGACAGCAAACAACCCAATTAAAACATGGGCAAAGGACCTGAATAGACACTTCTCCAAAGAGGACATACAGATGGCCAACAGACATAATAAAAGATGCTCAATGTTAGTAGTCATCAGAGAGAGGCAAATTAAAACCAAAATGAGATATCATCTCACACTTATCAGAATGACTATCATTGATAAATAAAAAAACAGCTAGTGCTTATGGGGATGGGGAGGAAGGGAAACACTTGCACTATTTGTGGAAATGCAGATTGGCATAGTCACTGTGGAAAATAGTGTGGAGTTACATTCAAAAATTAAAAATGGATCTGCCTTTCCACCCAGCCATCCCATTTCTTGGAATATAATCAAAGGAACCCAAAACATTAATTCAAAGGAACACAAGCACCCCTATGTTCATTGCAGTGTTATTTACAATCACCAAGATATGGAAGCAGCCCAAGTGTACATCAGAATATGAGTGGATAAAACAACTATGGGATATGTCCACAATGGAATGCTACTCTGCTGTTAAAAAAGAAGAAAATTTTATACTTTTTGACAGTATGGATGGACATGGAGAACATTATGCTGAGTGAAATAAGCCAGTCCTAGAAAGACAAATATCATATCATCTCACCTATAAGTGGGAGCTAATGAAAAACTGGACTAACAAGGAAAACGGTGACAGACTAATAAATGGAGAGCAGGATGACAGCTGGTGGGGGAATTTTAGGGAGTGGAGAGGTTGAGCAAAAAAGATAAGGGACTAATGGACATGGACAACAGTGTGGTGATTTCTGGGGGGAGAGACTATAATGGGGCTAAATGGTAGTGGAAAATATAATAAATATTATATATTAAAATTAGTAAAGGACAAATGACACTTGAAATTAAAAACACAGTCCCATTTACATTGAAATCCAAAATATTAAATATTTAGGTATAAAGCTAATAATATATATATATAAGAAATATAGGAGGGAATTTTTTAAGTATGATGAAATAAATTAAACAAGAACAAAATATGTGGTGATATATTCCATATTCATAGAAAAAAGATTCAATATCGTCAAGATATCAGATCATCACAACATCATCTATAGATGCAATGCAACCTCTACCAAACATAAGTATGTCATTTTGTGGATGTTAGCAAAACGAGTCTAAACTTTGCATGGAGAAACCAAAGACATAGAATAGCTAACACAATATTGAAGAAAACTAAGTCAGAGAAGAGACACTACCCAACTTAAACATTTACTATAAAGCTACAGTAATGAAGACAGTATAATGTTGGTGAAAGAATGCACAAATGTATCAATGAAATAGAAAGGTCAGAAATAGGCCCACACAAATATAGTCAAGATATCTCTGAAAAAGGAGTATAGGCAATACAATGAATTAAAGGAAGTTTTAAAAAAAAAACAACTTAAGCAACTGAACATCACATGCCAAAAAGTATGAAACTAGATACACATCTTACATCCTTTACAAAATTAAGTGAAAATAAGTCACAGAAATAATTAAAAACATAAAACTTAAACCTCCTAGAAGATAAAAGGAGGAAATAAATGACCATCTATATGCTGATTTCATTATAGGTACAACCCTGAAGGCAGAATCTAAGATAAAAACAATTAAGTTGGATTTGAATAAAATTTAAAAAATTCTGCAAAAATAATTTCAAGAAAATTGGAAGAAAAGGCATAGACCAGGAGTAAATAATTACAAAAGGCACATAAAAATTGCTATTCAAAATGTACAAAGAACTCTTAAAACACAATAAAAAACAAACAACACATTAAAAATGAGCCAAAAACATTAACAGATACCTATCACTAAAGAAGATATACAGATAAAAATAACATGTAAGAATATTCTGAAATACTTGTCATCAGTGAAATGCAAATTAACAGAACAATGAGATACCATTACATACCTATTAGAATGTCCAGTTAGGAATACTGACAATACCAAATGTTGGGGAGAATGTGTAGCAACAGGAACTCTCATGTGTTGCTAATAAGAATAAGAAATAATACAACCACTTCAGAAGACAGTTAGGTGGTTTCTTACCAAACTAAACATATTTTTTACCATATAATGCAGCAGTTGTGCTGCTTGGTACTTACCCAAAGGAGTTGAAATCTTATGTCCACACAATAACCTACACGTGGATATGTATAGCAACTTTGTTCATAATTGCCAAAACTTGGAAGGAACAAAGATGCCTTTGAGTAGGTGAGTAGATAAATAAACTGTAATCTATCAAGACAATGACATATTAGTCAGTGATAAAGATAAATGAATTATCAAGTTGAAAAAGACATGGAGGAAACTTCAATTCATATTACTGGGTGAAAATGCCAACCTGAAAAGGCCACACGTATACTTGGTGATTCTAACTGCATGATATTCTACAAATGGCAAAACTACTGAGATCATAGAACTTTCATAATTGCCACGGATGGGGAAGGGTGAAGAACTAAAACACAGAGGATTTTTAGACCAGTGAAAATACTTGTATATACTAATGGTAAATAGATGTCATTAAATATTTGCCCAAGCCTTTATGAAGTCCAATACCAAGACGGAACTCTGAGGTAATAATCACCATGTGTTAATGTAGGTTAATCAAGTGTAACAATTGTGCCTCTGGAGAGGGATTCTGATAGTGAAGAGGCTATGCATGTGTTTGGGAGCAGAAGTCACATGCGAAATCTATACCTTAGGCTCTTTTGCTGTGAACCTAAAATTGCTCTAAAAATATAGTGATATCAAAGTGTTTATAATTAAATATTTCAATTTACTCCTTTATTATTTCTTTTTTAAATTATATATTTTTATTATGCTATTACAATAGTCCTGATTTCTCCCCTCACCCCCCTCCACCCAGCACTCCCCACTCCCTTAGGTAATCCCTCCACCATTGATCATGTCCATGGGTCATGTGTATAAGTTCTTTGGCTTCTCCATTTCCTATACTGTACTTACATCCCCATGGCTATTCTGTAACTACCTATTTGTACTTCTTACTCCCCTCACTTCTTTACCCATTCCCCCACAACCCCCTCCCACTGGGCAACCATCAGAACACTCTCCATAATCATGCTTCTGCCTCTGTTCTTCATGTTTTCTTAGTTTGTTTTTTAGATTCAATTGTTTATAGGTATATATTTATTGCCATTTTATTGTTCATAGTTTTTATCTTTTTTTCTTAAATAAGTTTCTTTACCATTTCATACAATAATGGTTTCATGATGATGAACTGCTTTATTTTTTTCTTGTCTGGGAAGTTCTTTATCTGCCCTTCAGTTTTAAATGATAGCTTTGCTGGGTAGACCAATCTTGGCTGTAGGTCCCTACTTTTCACGACTTTGAATGTTTTTCGCCAATCCCTTCAAGTCTGAAAAGTTTCTTTTGAGAAATCAGGTGACAGTCTCATGGGAACTTCCCTGCAGTTAATTAACTGCTTTTTTTTTTTGTTGCTGCTTTTAAGATTATTTCTTTACCTTTAAACTTTGGCATTTTAATTATTATGTATCTTGGAGTGGGCCTCTTTGCATCCATCTTGCTTGAGACTCTCTGTACTTCCTGGACTTGCTTGTCCATTTCCTTCACCAGATTAGGGAAGTTTTCTTTCACAATTTTTTCAAATTGATTTCAAATTTCTTGTTCTTTCTCTTCTCCTTTTGGCACCTCTATGATGTGAATATTGGACCTCTTGAAATTGTCCCAGAGGCTGCTTATAGTATCTTCGGTTTTTTTGGATTATTTTTTCTTCTTCTTGTTCTGCATGGTTGTTTTTTGCTTCTTTATGTTCCAAATCATTGATTTGATTCTCAGCTTCATCCACTCTACTACTGTTTCCCTGCAAATTGTTCTTTATTTCACTTAGTGTAGCCTTTATTTCTGACTGGATCTTTTTTTATGCTGATGAGGTCTTCAATAAATTCCTTGAGTTTCCTTACAACCAGTATTTTGAATTCTGCATTTGATAGATTGCTTATCTCCATTTCATTACCTCTTCTTCTGGAGTTTGATCTGTGCTTTCATTTGGGCCATGTTTCCTTGTCTCTTCATTTTGGAAGGCTCCTTGTGTTTGTTTCTGTGTATTAGGTAGAGCTGCTTTGACTCAGTGTCTTGGTAGTGTGGCCTAATGTAGCAGGCTTCCTGTAGGGTCCAGTGTCACCGTGTTTTTATCACCTAAACTGTGTACTTGAGGTGCACCCTTCAAGTAGGCTGAGTATACCCCATCTTGTATTTGAGGCTTGGTTGCTGTTGGCAGATCAATGGGAGGGATTTACCCAGGCTATTCAGCTGCAAGGACTGGCTGTGACCACTGACCACAAACCTCTAACCTCTGTGGAGGATCAGCCATACAGGTACAGGTGGTGGTGCTTTAACATGACCAGTAGCTGTCCACTTGGTATAGTAGGCCCTGGGATTTCCCAGGTAGTGCAGGCCAAGGTCAACCCCAACCTGTGTTTTGCCTGGGATCACCCTGCATGAGCTATAAAGCAATCTGAAATGGCTACTACTTGTGCTGGGCTTGGAGACTCCCAGGCAAAGCCAAGTTGTGAATCTAACCTAGTGCCTGCCTGGGGTCACAATGAAGCCAGCTGTTGCTTGTTTGGTAGGATTTGGGAAGTTGCAAAGCATGAGCCAAGACCAGCCATTTATATGCAAAAGCAGCTTGTGTGGGCCTCTAATTTGGGTGGGGTAGACTCTCTGTGGATCTCCAAGGCAAGGAAAACAATGTTAGCCAGGTTGATGGAGTCTAGGACAAGGGTGTCAAACTCATTTTCACCAGGGGCCACATCAGCCTCTCTGTTTTCTTCAAAGGGCTGAATGTAATTTTAGGACTGTATAACTGTAATTACTCCTTAACAATTAAGCAAGAGCTCAGCACTGCTGCCATGTAGAAACAAGGTGCCAGACCAAATAAAACAAGGTGGAGGGCCAGATTCCAACGGTGGGCCTTGTGTTTGCCACCTGTGGTCTAGGATATGGCACCAGCTTGCTGGTTCTGTTGGAGGAGGGTTTAGAAATGGGATAATAGCCTCTGCTTGCCTTGATGTCAGACCCTTCTGTTTCTCACCTTATACCACTGGTGCCTCTCAAGCTGCTACCCCAGTGCTGGAGTTCAGAGGGAGTAAGTCTGAGTAGGTAAGTCTATGTGTAGTTTCTTTAAGAACTGCTTGGGGTTCCAGAAGTTTCTTCTAATGATTCAAACCCTACTAGTTTTTGCAGCTAGAATTCGTGAGGACTTACCTTCCTGGCACTGCAACCCTGGTCTGGGGAACCTGATGTGGGGTTAAGACTCTTCACTCCTGAGGTATCCCTCCTGAACTTTTATCTACCACATGTGGGTGTGGGACCAGTCCACTCCGCTTCTGTGTCTCTCCTACCAGTCTGAAGAATGTGATTTCTTCAATTCCATAGTTGTCAGACTTCCATTCAACTCAATTTCATAGTTGTTAGACTTCCATTCAACTCTATTTTTGACAGTTCAGAGTGATGATTGTTCTATATTTTAGTTGTAATTTTGATGTGGTTATGCAAAATGTGAGCCATGTCTGCCTATGCCACCATGTTGACCAGAAGTTCTTCTTTATTGTTTCTTAATCTGGGATCCTATTTTGGAAAAATTACCATATTTCTTGCTTATAAAGGAATTTCTCCATGTTTTTCCTAATATCTGTATAATTTCCTGATTAACTTTCAAATCTCTGATCCATGTGAAATTTATTTTGTTGCATGGTATTCAGAATTTATCCAGGTTTACATTGTTTTATTTGACTTTCCAGTTTGCTAAGCATCACTTATTAAAATATCCCTCTTTATTCACTGATTAGGAATTTCATCTTCATTATTTATTGAATTTCTATGTGTGTGGGGGGCTTTGGGGGGAATTTTAATAATTCTGTTTCATTAGTCTATTGAAAGTGTAATTCTATTCAAGTAGTAATAACATGCTATTTTAAAAAAGCTTTTAATATATTTTAAGGTTTATTATGGTTTGCCCACATTCATTGTTCCTCTTTACCACAGTTTTATATGTTTTCTTATCATTCATTTTATTAAATAAACATCATAATGAATTATCTAGCAGTTGATATTTTTAATTATGATCATGTGAAAATATAGTTCTCTTCTGATTAATTTAATTACCTAAGTAAAATAAAAGATCAACAGAATAAAGACTGGAGAGAACTTATTGGAATATGAACAGACAGAAGAAGTAAATAGTTATAGGATAAAGAACTATAGCCCTGACTGATATGGCTCAGGGGATTGAGTACTGGCCTGTGAACCAAAGGGTCTCTGGTTCTATTACCAGTCAGGGCACATGTCTGGGTTTCAGGCATGTCCTCAGCAGGGGATGTGCGAGAGGCAATCACACATTGATATTTCTCTCCCTCTCTTTCTCCCTCCCTTCCCCTCTGTCTAAAAATAAATAAATAAAATCTTTTTAAAAAGAACTGTAATATATGGCAGCATTAAATGCACCTTCGAGGTTTACAGCCTTGAAAATAAAAGGACATCAGTCCATCGAGTTGTCTGTTTTTCTCCAGGCACATTCAGCTGCATGGTTGCAAATGTGTAGTAAACAGATACTTGGATTTGGTTTGATCAATTGAGTTTATGAAAGGTAGTGATGGTAAGGAAGATAAATGTGGATAAAAATTAAAAGTTAGCCCTGGCTGGTGTGGCTCAGTAGATTGAGTGCCAGCCTGTGAAGCAAAGGGTCACCAGTTCAATTCCTAGTCATGGCACATGCCTGGGTTGTGGGCCAGGTCCCCAGTGGAGGGTGCACTAGAGACAACCATGCAGTGATGTTTTTCTACCTCTCTCTCTCTCTCACTTCCCCTCTCTCTAAAAATAATTAATTAAAATTTAAACAAGTGGAGACTTAATAATTAACCATGGAATTTAATTTTGCAAAGAAATTGAGAATATATCAAAGACATGAAGGCAAATCAAAAGATTTTAGCTTATTGCTGATTGTGAGTTTTAGTGTATTAAAGGAAATTATCCTATGGTATCACTATGCACTTTAATAAATAAAAATATGTATATTTTATTTAGTGCTTACTGTCTTCCAAACAGTGTTAGTTGCTGTATATTTATTATATTTTTAGTCAGTAGAGTTATGCACTATTATAACAATAAACAATCTGAAAAGAATATGAAAACAAATCCATTTACAATAGCATCAAAAAGATTCAAATACTTAAGTATTAACCAAAGAGGTAAAGGTTTTTACAATGAAAACTACAGAACTTTGCAGAAAAAAATCATATATGTAAATAAATGAAAATACATCCTATGTTTATGTATTTAAAAACCTAATACTTACAATACTTCTCAAAGTAATCTATAGATGCAATGCAATCCCTATCAAAATGCCAATGATGTTTCTGGCAAAAGTAAAAAAAGAATTCAAAATTAATATGAAATATCAAAGTATATAAAATACATAAAACAATCTTGAAAAAGAAGGGAAAAATGGGAGGACTCATATTTCCTGATTTCAAGCTTACTGAAAAACCATAATAATCAAAACATTATGTTTCTGGCATAAAGACATATAACAGACTAAAGGAATAGAATAGATAGAACATAAATAAGTATATAGATAAATGATTTTTAACAAAGGTGTCAAAACTTTCAATGGAAAAATGTTAGTCTTTTCTACAAATGGTGCTCAGAAAATTAGGTACTCACACACAAAAGAGTAAGGTTGAGATTTAACCCAACACTGTATACAAAAATTAGCTCAAAATTGATCAAAACCTAAAGTTAAGTGCTAAAACTGTAAGACTGTTAAAAAAACATATGGATAACTCCTCATGACATTTATATTCATGATAATTTATTGCATATGACACTGCAATCACAGATAACAAATAAAAAATAAATTAGACTAATAAAAATTTAAAATTTGTACCTATCACCAAACACAATCATCAGCATAAAAAGACAACCCACGAATGTAAGAAATATTTGCAAACCACATATTTTCTATGGGATTAATGTCAAGAATATATAAAGAACTCCAAACACATAAGAACAACAAAACAAACAACTTGTTTTTAAAATGAGCAAAGAATTCATGCAGTCCTTTCTCCACAGTAATACAAATAGTCAATAAGCATATAAAAAGATGTTCAACATCACAAATAATTAGAAAAATGCAATTGAAAGTTAAAATGTGATACCATTGCACACTCATTAGGATGGTTACTGGTTTTCAAAAATCATAAAGTAGCAAGTGATGATGTGGAAAAACTAGAACCTTATTGGTGAGAATGTAAAAGGGTGCCGCTTTTGTGAAAAACAGAATGGCAGTGTCTGGAAAAAAAAAGAATATAATTGCCATTTGATCTAGATGTCTACATTTGGATATGTGCCCAAAAGAATTTACAGCATGGTCTCAAAGAGACATTTGTACAGTCATGTAAATAGAAACATTATTCACAAGTGCCAAAAGATCAAAACAACCCAAATATGCATCAATGGAATAGGAAAATATGGGACATACATATAATGGAACATTTAATCAGTGTTAAAAAATAGAAGATTCTGACTAATACTGCAATGTGGAAAAACTTTTAGATATTTTGCTAAGTAAAATAAGGCAGTCACAAAAAAACTTGTGCGTGATTCCACTCATATGCGGTACATAAAGTGGTCAAACTCATAAAGACAAAATATAAAGCAGTGGTTGCCAGGGGCTGGGGGAAAACAGTGTTGAATTATTGTTTAATGGACACAAAATTTCAGTTTTGTAAGATGAAAGAAATTTTAGAGATGGATGGTGGTGATACTTGCATTAATAATATGAATGCACTTAATGCCACTGAACTATACACTTAAAATGGTTAAGATGTATTTCCCCATATTTTTCCTATTGTAAATAATGCTACAATCAAAAAGGGGTGAATGCATTTTTTTCAAATTAGTGCTTTCATATTCATAATACCCACAAGTGGAATAGCTGGATCCTTTGGTAAGTTCTACTCTTTTTTAAGCTTTTTAACTAACAGCTCTCTTAAGATATAATTCACATACAATTCAATAGCTTTTAACATAATCACATAGTTATACAATCATTACTACAATCAATTTTAGAACATTTTCATGATCTCCAAAAGAAACACTGTACCTTTAAAAGTCACCTCCACATTCCTCCTATCCCCTCTATCCACTCTGCCCTAAGCAGCTACTAATATAATTTCTGTTTCTGTATAGATTTGTCTATTCTGGACATTTTATATAAATGGAATTATACAAAATGTGGTATTTTGTTACTGGATTTCCACTTAGCATAATGTTTTAAAGGTGTATGCATTGTTTTAGCTAATCTTAGTTTTTTCTACAAACTTGATTTTTAGAGGGACTTGTTATGTGCAAGGGGCAGTTGTGTACATTTGCACTAGCAATCATGCAACAGGTAGTAAGCTTGGCTTTTTGCTTGACACTGGATTCAAGGCTTTCCTGTGTATGTCTAAAATGAGAAGGCTGGCTAGTTTAATTCTCTTGAGTAAATTACTAGGGCCTAGGAGAAGAAACACTGACACCTCTTGTCACCTTGGTAGACACAGTGCTTAAGGAACAGATTAGAACATAAGACAAATTAATTTATGTAAAGTACAGCATAGAAAATATAGTCAATGATGCTGTAATAACAATGTATGGTGCCGGTTGGGTACTAGAAATATCAGGAGAAACACTTTATAAAGTATATGATTTTCTAACCAGCATGCTGTACATCTGAAACTACTACAAAATAATAATGAATGTAAACTGTAAAGGGGAAGGAGGGTTATGGGGGAAAGTAGGGGAAGGATCTAGTCAAGAAACTTGAATGAAGGACCCATGGATGTGAACAACAGGGTGGTAATAGACTGTGGGAGTGGGAATGGGTAGGGCAAGGGAGAGCAGGGGGAGAAAATATGGACAACAATATTAAACAATAATAATCAAAATACTTTTAATTAAAAAAGGAAAAACATAAGGAAGTTTTATGCTTAATTTTATAAGGAATCACCATATTGTTTTTGTAAGGGCTGAACCAATTTAAATTTACAGCAACAGTGTACAGGTCTTTCCTTTTCTTCACATCATCTCCAATATTAGTTCATTCTTGTATTTTTTAAAATAGCCATTCTAACAAGTGTGAGTGGGTATCTCATTGTGGCTTTGATTTACATATCCCTAAAAATTAGTGATATAAAATATCTTTTCTTGTGTTTGTTGGCCATCTGTATGTCTTTTGTTTAAAAATGTCTATTCAGATTTTTCTGTACATTTTTTAATTGTGTTATTTGATTTCTTGTTGTTCAGTTGATTTTTATTTTTATGCGTTTTTGATATTAAAATCTTTAGAGATGTGTGATTTGCAAATATATTCTCTAATTCGGTAGGCTGCCTTGTCATTTTAATGATGGCTTTCTTTGCTGTACAAAAGTCATTTATGTATGTATGTTTGTATGTATGTATGTATTTATTTTAGTTTGATCCAATTCCATTTACTTTTGGTTTTGTTTCCTTTGAGTTTGGAGTAAGGCCCACAAAAACATTCTTGAAAATGATGTCAAGGACTTTACCACCTATATTTTCTTCTAGGAATTTTAAAATGAATTGTAAAACAAGTCTATGTTTTACATTCATTCATATATTTGATCCATTTTAAGTTATTTTTTGTGTATAATGTAAGATACTGATCTAGTTTCATTATTTATAATAGCCAAGATATGGAAAAAACCCAAGTGTCCAATGATAGATGAATGGATAAATAAGATGTGTTAAGTAGGTAATGGAATATCACTCAGCCATAAAAAATAATGAAACTTTGCTATTTGTGATAACATGGGCAGATCTTGAGGTATAATGCTAAGTAAAATAATTAGAATAAGAAAGACAAATATCATGTGATTTCACTCATATGGGATCTAAAAAGAAACAAGTAAAACAAAAACAAATTCATACATTCAGAAAATAGATTGGTGATTACCAGAGGAGAAAGGAGGCTGGGGTAGCAGAAAGGGGGTAAAGAGGTAAAGTGCATGGTAATGGATAGTAACTAGACTTTTGGGGCTGATCACTTTGTAGTATACACAGATATTGAAAAGAGAAACTCATCAAATTGTGCACATTAAAAATGGTAAAAATGGAAGGTCTGACTTTGGGTGATGTGCACAAAATGCAATATACAGATGATATATCATAGAATTGTAAACTTAAAAACTTTTTACTAACCACTGTAACCCCAATAAATTTAATTAAAAATGAAAACAATGGTTTAGATGGTAAATTTTATGTTATGTGTATTTTACCACAATATTTTTAAGAATGAAATATCAGTTTCTACATATGTGTTTATCTATTTCTGGGTTCTCTTTTTATGTTATATTAACCTGTCTAAATATTCTGTCTTGATGAGTGTAGCTCATAATAATTCTTATAATTGGGTAATGTTAGCCCTCAAACATTGTTCCTTCAAAATATTTTGGTTATTCTAGGTCCTTTTCATTTCCATATGAATTTCATGATTAATTTCTCAATTCTTAAAAAGGCCAACTAGGATTTTCATAAGGATTACATAGAATTTATAATTCTGTTTAGAGAACTGACATGTTAACAAAATTGAGTCATTTGGCCTCACAAGTTAGCATATCTCTCTACTTAGATTTTCTTTAATTTCTCTCAGCAATATTCTGAAATTTTCAGTGTACAGATTTGCAGATTTTGCGCAAGATTTATGTCTATGTATTTCATATATTGTGCTGCTGTTGTTAATGTTAACTATTTAAAATTATAATTGATTCCTGCTAGTATAGAGTATTGCAATTAATTTTTTATTTTTATCTTTTTTTTTTGAAAACCATTAGGTCTCGTTTTTATTTTTTAGGTGCATCAGATATTCTGCAAGTAGAGACAGTTTTTCTTTCTTCCAGTGTGGGTGACCTTTACTTCTTTTTTTGCCTTATTGACTAGGTTCTGACATCCAGCAAAATGTTGAATATAAGTGTAAGTGCTTATTCCTCAATTTCGTACAACTATATGTAAAATGTATTTTCTCTTTAGATGCATTAAATTTTTTTGTATTTATCATTGGTTTTGAGTCACTTATTTATATTGTGTTGGCATGTTTTTCTTCATGGTAATTGTGCTTGAGGTTTGTTGAATCTCTTAAATCATGGATTGATAATTTTCATAAATTTTAAATGTGTTCAGCCATTATATCTTTAAATATTTTTTTGTTTTTCCCCATCACTCTTTCTTCTCCTTTGGGGACCTTAATTAAACAGGTCTCAGGCCACTTACAATTATGCAATAAATCAAAAATGCTTTTTTTCATTCATTTTTTTAGTCATTTTCTCTTTTTTTTTCATTTTAGATAGTGTCTATTGCTGTGTTTTCAAAGTTAAAAAACCTTTCTTCTTCAATCTTTAATATCCCATTAATTTCTTCCTGCAAATCCTGAAAAAGAAAAAGAAAAAGACACCTACTAAGAAGGTCTCCTGGTGGCTAACTGGGATCAAACTTTTAAGAAAATAGCCTAGCAGCCATTTCTGCATAGGGGCCTCTCAGGCAATCTGCACTTCTGCATTAAACTGCCTACCTGAACTCTCCCAGTCATCTGAGGCAGCTCTTATAAACTTTCCCTGGAATCCTATTTCAATCAATAGGATTGAGGCTTTACCCATCCAATCAGAACTGCACAGCTCTGACTAATTAGAATGGCTCTGTTCTGACCAATCAGAACAGTGACTTTTGGACCAATCAAAATATGAGGATTTGGTATCCTCATTTGCATGAGGATGGGCTAATCAGGAGCCAGGGGTGGGAACTTCTATCCATATAAGCCAGCTCCCCTGTGGCTTTGGGATCACAATTCCCACCAGACAGTGAAGACTGTATTTCCCCAGCTAGACCTGAAACACCAAAGACTCTCTCTAGAACATTGTGGTACAGACCAATGTGTGGTGGAGCAGAACTATCTAGTTGAAGAGGATCCTGGACCAGAGTGGCCTGATCTTGGTGGCAGCCTCACAGCCCTGCTGCCTCACTGGTGAACTGTCCCACAGAAGTGCTGTATTCACAGCCATGCTGAATCATCATTTGTGCTTAATAAAGTTTCTTTCTTCATTGCACTCCATATGGTAGATTCCTTTTGGTACTGAAATGGCACCAAAAACAACCAGTTGACAATTTGTTGTGTTTTTTTCTTTGTTTTTTAATCTCAGGTTTTGGAGTTTTAATTTCTACAAATTTGGGGTTTAAAAACTATTGTCCATGTCTCAGTTTTACTTCTTTAACATCTACAATAGAGTTACAATAAAAGTTCTGAAGTCTTGCTAGTAACAATATATGTGTCAGTTCTGGGTTGGTTTAAATTGCTTGGTTTTTCTCTTCATTATGGGGCATATATTCTTGCTTCTTTGCATGCCTGGTACTTATTGATTTGATACCAAACACTGTGAATTTTACTTCTTGGGGTGCTTCATATTGTTGTATTTCTATAAATATGTTTGTAGTTTGTTATGGAATAGATTTAAATTACTAGAAAACAGATTTATCACTTTGAATATTGCTTTTGAGATTAGTTAGCCATGTCCATTTAGTCCAATCTAGTTATTACCAATAATGAGATTAGATTTTTATGAATTATCTATCCAGTGCTCCATCAATTATGAAGCTTTTCCTCTCTGCAGGTTAGACTAGGCACTAATTCTGTCCCCAAGTGGTTGCTGAGCATTGTCCCCTGTATTCTTTCAGGTGGTTCTATCCCCGCCTTGAAGTAGTTTCCTTAAAAACACTGACCACAAATCAATGCTCAATGTTCAGGGATGATTATACATAGAAATCTAAAGTTCTTTCTCTATAAACCTTTATCCTCTCTATTGCTCGGACCTACAAATTCTGTTCACCTTGATGCACCCAGATTTTCAACTCTGCTTCTGAATTCAGAGCCCAATAGATTCAGCTTGTATTCCCTTTATCTGCAACACAGCCTAGAAACTCTCTCATGATAGTAAGGTTTACAATCATTGGACTTGTCTTTCATGTTTTGTTTTGTTTTTCACCATCTCTCCAATCACTATCCTAAATTTTCTGATGTCCATTGACTTATAAACCATCAGATCTTAGGTTTTGTTGGAGTTGTGTATATAGTGTTTCTTCTTATTTAGGGGACACATGAAGTGGTGGTAAATCCAGTTTCTCTAATTACATCCTGTCCAAAAATGAAAGTGCCAGTATTTGAACCTATAAATTATAAATGAATGTATACAATTAAATCCTCAAACAAATCTTTGGGGGAAAATGAGCTATTTATTTAAAATGTGACCAGAGAGGGAGAGGAGAGGGGGATAACTGGGGAATAGCAGGAAAAAGTAAGCCAAGAAACACTAATAGAAGATTCATGGGCAAGGACAATGGGAGGGATTGACTGTGGAAGTTGGGGGTATAGTATAGGGGGTGAGCAATGGGGAAAGATGAGACAACTATGACTGAACAGCAGTAAATTTATGGAAGGAAGGAAGGAAGGAAGGAAGGAAGGAAGGAAGGAAGGAAGGAAGGAAGGAAGGAAGGAAGGA
>PVKM010020854.1:0-23038 GCA_004027735.1 Carollia perspicillata
TTAAGTTCCTAAAATCTTGTCTGGAACGTTGATTGCCAGAGTGAGTGTAAGGAAGCCAAATAAGAGGTTAGAACAAGCAGGAGGAATTTGCCTGGAAAGAAGACATAAGTTTATAAACACTATCATATTAATAGTAGCAATAATAATATAGCAGTATTTATCTTTGCTATGTGCCAAGTATTGTGCTTTAGGGTAGTCCGAGGCAGGCATCAGCAGGAAAGGGTATGTGATTTTAGGACCAAAATGCCAGTCTTATTGTAGCAGGAGTATGCTAGAGAGATGGGAAAAATAAGATTTTGAAGGGCTTTAAGGGGGGAAAAGTCACGGTTGATATGGTAGGGAGAAGAGTTTATATTAAAAATAAATTAGGGGCATTTGAGCCCATTGATTTGGTTACTTATAACATTGCATTATTGAAAATAACATGAAGCCCAATAAATATTAGGTCATTTGGAGGAAAAAAAATTTAGTAACAGATTATACTGTTTGTTTCAACACACAACCTGTGCTGTTTGTGGTTCAGAGGGAGGTTTAGTAAGAGAAGATTGAACATAAAACCTCCTGTAAACCTGAGAAAACAGCTCCCAGCTGTTCTCCGCATGGCAGTAGCCCAACGCAGACTATGGGTGCTTATTTCATGTCGTTAGAAGTTTTCTGGAAACAGACAGTGATTAAACAGGAATTCATGTGTTATCTAACCCATTGTTTTCACTATTGCTTTGCAGTAATTCTTAGAGAGGGCTTTCAGGTAAGATTTTTAAGCCAAATATTTCACGTTGCTGTCAGATAAAAGAAAATGTCAGATATTTGTACATAAAACTTGAATGATCGAATAACTGAATGATTTCTAAGAATGTAATTACCACCTTCATTTATTGTACATGAGTTAGTCTGTTTCTATGCATCGTATCATTTCATTTTCACAACAGTATGAAATAAATATTACCTCCATTTAAAAGAAAAGGTAATTAAAACACAAAGGAGATCATTTCTCTGTTGCGGCAAAGCCATAAACGGGTCTCCTTTAGATACCAAGTTGGGTCGGCCAGACTCCAGAGCTTTTAAATCTCTGCACTGCCCTCTGTCTCCAACAGCTTTCTCTACAAATGACTGTGTGACCTGAGGCACAGAAAATTTTCCTTGCACTCAGCTTATTTATGTGTAAAAACAATGGGTAGAATTAACAATGAATTTGAAGCTTTTGGCTACTAACATTCTAAACTCTGTAACTCATACAGAAAATGAGGTGCAGAACTAAGAAATTATAGTTTTTATTAACTATAGAAAAGAAAGGGAAATTAGACTTCTCTAGAAAATACTGTGTTGTGCCTGACACTAGCATAGGCTCTTCTTAATTTATGTTTATTTTGTGGAGAGAGAGAGCAACATCAATGTGAGAGACCAACATTGGTTGGTTGCCTCTCGTGCATGCCTGGACCAGGGACCAAACCTGCCACCCAGGCTCGTGCCCTGACCAGGAATCAAACGAGCAAACTTTTACTTCGTGGGATGATGCCCAACCAACTGAGCCATACAGGTCAGGGCTAAAATGAGCTCTTTCACTCAATTTATTTCATTTAACCTTCACAGCCCTCAGAAGGAGATCATATTACTTCTGTTTTTCAGAGGAAGAGGTATTCAGTGCCCATATAATACCTTGCTCACATGGTTAGCTAAAATAAGTAGGAGAACCAGGATGTGAAGTGAGACTGTAATTTATACTCTGTCCTTTCTCATTGTTCAGAAACTGAGTAATCTTACTGAGAAAAACCATTTGATATTTAGCTAAATTATGTTTCAGATTCATGTACCACTTCAGATGGTATCAGTACAACTTTATGCAATAAATGACACCTAATTTTGAATGTTTTAATAACTATTCATTCAGATAAAACTTTCAAAAACAACTGGGAAGTTTTAAGGTGCAGCTGTTAGTCCTGGCTCTAAATCTAAAAGAACTCCACAAATAATGTTGTTGAGAGTTTTTAGGTTATATTTAGACCCAACAGCAACACTATTTACATATAACTGATATCAATGAATATTTCTCATACTTCTCTCGCATGATTACAAGAAATGAATTTTCATTTACCAAAAACCTTCTGGTTTTGATTAAATTATTTTGATGCATGAGCTGACAGATATTATTAATTTCCACCTTCGCAAAAGAAAATTTTAAAGGGCTCGAAGATTTTTTTTTACATTTTCATAATTTTTTAAGGTCTGACAATTATATAAAGACTTTTTTTTTCCTCATTGGCTCCTGTATTAGGGCTTACATGGTTATAGAGAATGACAAGTTCAAAGCTGCAGTATGGGCCAGTGGGCTCCAGACCCAGGAGCCTACAAAAGGCCATGGCACTGTTCCATCAAGCCATTTCCTCAGGATGGTGAAAAAAACACGAGCAGACAGGTGACTTCTATCATACGGGCCCACAGCCATACTTCATTGGCTTTGAGGTTAGTTCCTTGATCAGGAGCAATGCTGGGTGGAATGTCGTGGCAACGTACAAGGCATTTTGTAAGTCCACAGATGGTAGTTTTGGCAGAAGCTCTGAGTGCAGGGAAGGCAAATCTGTATCCAGAATAAGTGTCTATTCAGATAAAAACAGAACGCTACCCCTTCCATGATGCAATTGGCCCAGTGTAATCAATGTCACCAGGTAGCTGGCTGATCACCCCGGGGAGTGGTGCCATATGGGCTGCTCAGTGCTCATCTCTGCCTCACGCAGATGGAGCTCTCCACAGCAGCTGTAGCCAGATCAGCCAGGGTGAACAGAAGTCCGTGTTGCTGAGTCCAGACATCACCTCCATCCCTGCCACCATGGCCACTATTTCAACGGCCCTTTTAGCCAAGGACAGGGGTCATGCTATCCACTCGATGGTTCAGATCTTCCTCTGCTGAGGCCTCCCTTTGGTGGGCTTCGACATAGGACACAAATATCTTCACATTTCTCATCCATTCAGAGAAGCCTCTTTGTCACAAATTTTCTAATCGTGTATCTTCAAAGTCCCTAAACATACAGTCAAGCCATGGGCCGCAGACCAGGAATATGTCTGCAATTGTATCTTATGTCTCCATTCAAGCAAAATGCAAAGCCAGGTGTACTTCTTGAACTTCTGCACCACCAACCCCGCCCCAGTAATATTCCCCTTCCCCAGTGCCCTTCAAGGATGCCCCAGAAAGGGAGAGCCCCGCGGCGGCCCACTTTCACGTGGAGCCTGAATATTGTGCAGAACCAGCCGTAAACACGGCTCCAGGTTTTGCTCCTCCGTCACCTGATCACATGGTCTCTCCCATGAGGCTATGCGTGCAGGCTGGAAGGAAGAAGCAACTGGAACAGCAGCGAGCAGCATGGGCATTGGGGCACTTGCTCACATAACTTACTCATACCTCCAGGACCTGGTCGGCCCAATCTCATATACATCACTTCCACTTGATGATGGAGTGCATCTGTGCACACCAACTTTCTGGCTTGGTGGCTCGAATAACGCCCTGTTCATGACGGTCAGCTCAGGTCACAGGGTGACTCGGCCACCCATGGTTAAGTCAGTAATGCACTGCCAGTGTGACAGCCAGCAGGCAGAGACCCTGGGGAAATGATGTTGCAGACAAAGTTGAAAAGCTTTCTGCTGGAGATCCCCTCTTGCTCAGGGCGGCTGATCTTTTGGTTCTACTCAGGACTTCAGTTGATTGGACAGGACCCACCCCAATTATGGATGACAATCTGTTTATTCAAAGTTCAATGATTCGAACGTTAATTTAATCTAAAAACCACTCTCCAAGTTGTCCCATTAAGTTAGCTGTGCCCCATTTAATGTTTTGAAGAGGCAAGAGAAAACTATATAACCATCTCTGTAGCTTTAACTAGCTAGTCTTAAAAATAATGCTGAAAACGTATGAAAAAATTTTTCCTGGTAAATTATTCATTTAACAAAAACTTTTTACTTATAAAGTAGGAAAAACATGATTCTCATATATACTGTAATAATATTACATACGATATATTTCATAATAAAGCATTAAGCCCTGGCTGGTGTGGCTCAGTGGACTGAGTGTCAGCCTGTGAACCAAAGGGTTGCCAGTTCGATTCCCAGTCAGGGCACATGCCTGGGTTGCAGGCAAGGTCCCCAGTAAGGAGCATATGACAGGCAACCACACATTAATGTCTCTCTCCTTCTCTTTCTCCCTCTTTTCCCCATCTCTAAAAATAACTAAATAAATAAATAAATAAATAAAGTTTTTAGAATAAAGTATTCAGTAAAATATTGACCTAAAATACTTTACTTACTTTACTTTTTAATATACCTAGCCAAGTTGTTAAATAAGTTTTTTAATTTCTAAGAGAATTTATCATTTTATTGATTATTATGAAAGGAGACTGTGAGTCAAAACAAGTTGAGAAACAGATTTTTCTCATTAGTATCATAGATAGCTGCTGAGGATCACTTGAGCTTTTAAGTGTTTGTGGGGTTTTTGTTATTGTAATTATCAGCTATAAATTATTTTTCTCTTCTCATTAATAATATCAGGCACATAAAGGATGAAGTTGTCACAAACTCCAAATTATTGAAATTGACTTCTATATCCTCTTTCTAATTTGCCCAAATCACCTATGTTCTTGCCAGTTTGGAGAAAAACCTGGCACAAGTGTAAAAACAGAACCCCCTTTTCCCTGTGCTCTTGCCGACAGTCAATTTTCCAAAGTACCCACGGCCCCACATTCCAAAGCAGAGAACATAATACCTTCAGGGAGGTGGCCTAAAGCTAGTTCGCAGCCCTCACCTCTCACCAGCTTATGAAAGGGGGTGGAGAAGCTGAGTGTGACATTCAAGAGCCAACTCTATGTGTAAAAGACAACAAAAAAGTAGCACTGGTTTTTTAAATGATTAAATGAGCCTATTCCAGTGATTATCCCAATATTAAAACTGGTTAGGCTTTAGACTGCTTAGGTGTGCGTCCTAGGTCATTACCTATTTTATAAAATGGCAATTATTGAATATAATAATTTGCCAGTGAATCTTTACAGAATCACCAATACCTTCTGAAGTGACCACCAGAGTTGAATCTAGTAACTGACCGTGCAAAGTGATCATGATATTATTAACCACATTCCCTGTGCTGTGCACTACACTTCCACGATGCATTTATTTTATAGCTGGAAGTTTATACTTTTTAATCTCCTTCACCTTTTTTGCCAACCCCCCCAACCCCCTGCCCTTTGGCAACAGTTTGTTCTCTGTATCTATGCGTCCATTTCTTTTTTATGTGTTTTTAGATTCCACATATAAGTGAAACCATATAGTAGTTGTCTTTTTCTGTCTCACTTATTTTACTTCTCAGATACCCTCTAGGTTCATCCACGATGTTGCAGATGACAAGATTTAATTTTTGATGGCTGACTAATATTCCTTTGAATATATGTACCACTTCTTCTTTATCCACTCATCTATCAATGGACACCTAGGTTGCTTCCACATCTTGGCTATTGTAAATGATGATTCAATGAACATAAGAGTGTACATGTCTTTTCTAGTTAGTGTTTTCATGTCATTTTCTTCAGAAAAATACCCATAGTCAAACTGGTGGACTGTGTGGTAGTTTTATTTTTAACTTTTGGAGGGACCACCATACTGTTTTCCATACTGCTGAACCAATTTTTAGTCCCACATCCTCACCAAGATGTTACTTTCCACATCCTCATGAAGATGCTTTTTTTTTTTTGTCTTTTTGATAATAGCCACTCTGGCACATATGTGGTCATATCTCATCGTGGTTTTGATTTGCATTTCCCTAATGATCAGTGATATTGAGCATCTTTTCATCGGTAGGTTGGCCATCTGTATGTCTTCTTTGTAAAATGTCCATACAAGTCCTCTGCCTATTTTTTAATTAGGTTGTCTTTGATGCTGAGTTGTATACGTTCTACAGATTTTTTAGATAGTAACTCCTTATTGGATACATCATTTGGAAATATCTTCTTCCATTTAGTAAGTTGCCATTTTGTTTTATTGATGATTTTCTTCACTGTACAATTTTTTTAGAATGATACAGTCACATTTGTTTAGTTTTGCTTTTACTGTTCTTGTTAAAGGAGACATATCCAAAAAAATATTGCTAAGACCAATGTCAAAGGTTTTACTTCCTGTATTATCTTCTGGAGTTTCATAGTTCAGGTCTTGCATTTAGGTTTTTAATCCATTTTGAGTTTATTTTTGTATACATTGTAAGAAAGAAGTCCAGTTTAGATTTTGCATGTATCTGTCCAGTTTTCCCAACGCCATTTATAAAAAAAGACTGTATTCCCCATTGTATATTCTTGCTTCCTTTATAGAAGATTCATAGACTGTATAAGCATGGGTTTATTTCTTGGCTCTCTATTCAGTTCCATTGATCCATGTGTCTGTTTTTGTGCCAGTACCATACTGTTTTAATTACTATAACCTTGCAATATAATTTGAAATTAGGGAGTGCTCCAATTTTGTTCTTCTTTCTCAAGATTGCTTTGGCTATTTTGTGTCTTCTGTGGTTCCACATGAATGTCAGAATGATTGGTATTAGTTCTGTGAAAAATTGAGAGCTTAAACTAGATGCTATCTGTTGAAAACTGTGAAGAACACAGACCAGTCTCTGCATTGAAAATTGAGTAGAAATGTTCTTATTTAACAAGCTGTCACAATAGCATGCGCCTCCAGAACTTAGAGAGGCCATTTAGCTGGTCCTGAATAGAAAGTGAAGATCTTGGCAGGGAGCAAGGGAAGTGGGAGCTGAAGACACCCTTGGCCCAGGAGTAATGTAAAAATAGGGAAATGTTACTTGGGTTATGGGAATGGGTGGTGCTGAATATATCTAAACCAATTTTTTTCTGCCAAGAGAAAAAAGTCTAAAGCAAAACCAAAACTACAACAAAAGGTTCAATTCTAAGAATAACTTCCAAAAACATGAATTTAATATTTTTGAAGAATATCCTAGAGAAAAACATAATTACCTCATTCTCCATCTGTTGCCAAAAAAAGCTAATTTGCATGACTATTTGGCCAAATTTCGTTTTCCCAAAAAGATCCCTTTTCACAAAACAAAGAGTGCCCAGGGGTCGTGACAGCAACTTTCCTTTTGAGAAGGACAACCTAAGAACAGGCCAACTGGATATCTGCAACAATATGTCCCACCTACAATTCTAAGTGAACAGCTCAAACTGAATGTTTTCCTCCAAACCTTCTCAACCTGCATCTCCTCCTAAGTCCTGATACTAGTATCTCTCAGTTTTGAGTCCCTGATAGCTCTCATTCTAACTAATTCATCCCATGCGTGCAACGCCAAGCCACTGCCTAAGCCTGTGCCCTAACTCATACAACAAAAGATTTACAGAGGGTCTACCGTTTGCTGGGAGCTGGGCTAATAACACAGACACTGTCCTGGTCCTCGTGAAACTTACATTCTAAGGGAGAGAACCGACATGAAATGAATAGTTTGCACAAGTAAGTTTTAGATATAATCGTGGAAGATAATGTGCATATTTGTGCCATAAGAGAACATAACTGAGACACCTAACTTGGAGTTGGGAGTCAGGAGGAAGGAGCTGGTGAGGGAGGGAGAAAATCTCTGAAGCGATGCAGGCACAGATCAAGGTTACCAGAAGGGCGGATCGGGTGGAGAGGGGGGATGAGATGGGGGAGAGGCATGCTGTGAGGGGAAACAGCTGTCACTGGGCAAGGGTTCTTCGGAGACAGGGGCCTAACAGGCACCTAGTGGGGAGGGGCAGTGAGTTTGGGATAAACGGGCAAAACGTGAACCCGGAGAGCTGCTGTGAGGCCAATCCCTAGAGCAGTGGAAGCATTTTAAGCTTGGGTTTGATAGAATCAAGATTCATGTTTTTAAACGATCCCTCTGAATTCACTGTGAACAGGAACTCGGGGCAGAGAGGACGGGCATACTAAAACTACAGAGAAGAGACAGGGCTTTGCACTCAGGTTTAGACGTGCTGAATTTGAGACGCCAGGAATATCAGTGAAGAATCCAAATAGGTGTACAGGCATGCGTGTTGTAGCTCAGAAGAGAGGTTCGAAGGTGTTGGTAAACACACACACGTTCGTAGCCCACAGCTGTTGGGTGACGTCATGGAACAAAGAAGTAATTCCTGAGAAGAGCGCAGATTGAGGGGAAAGGTGGCCGAAGACTGAGCCTTCAAGAACTCTTAGATTTAAGTAACATGCAGAGGAAGACGATCTGGCAAAAGGAAACAGAGGGTCATGATGAACACAAAGACGAGGTAGTAGGTGAAGGGAAAAAAATGTTTCTAACAGTAGGAAGGCGTTTGCCATTTGCAGGGTCGGGTACGACAGGCCCAGAAGAAGATCCTTCGCATTTATTGGTTAGTGCCGTCAGCCAGCTGAGCAGCTGCAGTGGAATAATGAGGGCAGAACCCTGAGGACAGGGAGGAAGTAGAATGAGATTGTGCAGAAAAGTTCAGAGAAGTTTGTCCGTGAAGATGAGAGAAATAGAGCAGAAGGGAGAAGAGGATGTACAATCCAGGAAGATATTTTTCGTTCCTTTTACCTCTTTATTTCAGAGTTTAGAACATGTTTATAGTTTCACAGGAAAATTCATACAGGCGTAGAGGCAGACCGTGCAGGTGGGGAGTGGCCCTGGGAAGGCTGGGGAGCTGCATTTGAGAGAATAAGGCTATTTCTTCCACTGACCTCACAGGGAAGGGGCAAAGGAAATGCACAGGTTATGGAGTATGCCAGTCCTATTGAGAGAGGGCGTGCAGCGGATCAGCTGCAATTGACAAAAGCTACAGGAACTGTCAAAAAGATAGCAAGACCTCTCCCCCACCCCTGCCACTGGATTTGTGGCTTAAAACTGGCAGGCAGAGACCAGCTTGATCCAACATGGTGACTGTTTTCATCCAGCCGTAACCCCCAGCCTCCTTACACACTCACTGTACTGCTACATCAGCCTACTAAACGACACAGCCCACACCACAGTGATCGGAAAGCGAAAGCCCATATAAGGACGCAAAATGGCCTGTGGAGGTCCTCTGAGAAATCGCCACCCCTTTCCCAGGAAGATCCTGAATATTCCTCTCCCTCATTTATTGCCCTGCACCTCCAATTAAATGCACCTCAGTAAAGGAAGCAAATTCCACTCAAGGCGGGCTGTTCTGCCCATGGAGTAGCCCATTCTCTGTCTCCACGCTTCACTAATAAACTCTCTCTCATTTTAAGGAACCAAAAAAAGGCTGTAGAATTGTCACTGAAAGGTTTACTACAAGAAAAATAAAATTTCCCAGAAAGCTAGAAACTTCTGAGTAATATGTAGAGAGGGAAGTGTTTTCAAGGACTAATTAACCAGAGATCATAATCAACCACAAGTGCTACCCAGAGATCTGTGTGCTGACAGTAAGGCAGGATCAAAGAGAAGTCTGGTCCTTTCTTTTTTAATAGAAATTTCGATGGAGGTTTTGCTTCTCCTCCCAGCTTCCTGTTAGAAAAATTTTCCACGAGCAACATTTTAACTCAGAGTCCCTTCCCATAACAACAGCAGCCCTTCTAGCCCTAGCAGGTTGGCCTTCCAACCCTACGTCCACCTGGAAACACATCGGGATACCTGCATCACAGGTGGGACTGGGTGCCTCTCTGGCTCTCTTACTAAGAATTTACGTCTCATTTCCAACTGCATTTATAAGACAATTCACAGTTTAATTTACAACAATCTTGAATCCCTGGTCTGAGTATGCATATATGGGAATACATGTATATATATTTTCCTATGCTTTTAATAAAAATTGTATCTTTCTAAAACTAAATTTTGTTTATTTAAAATATTCAATTAACAGAAAGTTCAAAGAAATAAGTAAAAAAATGAGCTGATATGCCACTAAGAAGAAACTCCATCATACCACTTGATGCCCATGATTGTAGCAATTCATTTTTTAAATTTTTATGGAGGTATAATTCACATACAACATTATATTAGTTTCAAGTGTACGACATAATGATTCACTCATTGTATATATTGTGAACTGATCACCACAATAAATCTAGTTAACATCCATCTTCATACACAGTTAAAAAATATTTTATCTTGTGATAAGGACTTTAAAGATCTACTATCTGAGCAACTTTCAAATATGCAACACAATATTAACTATAGTAGCAATTTTGTTGTAGATTCAGATAGAAAGATAAACCAATAGATAGTGAATGGATGAGTGGATGAGTGGATAAATGATAGATAGATACATAGATACATAGATACATAGATCGATCAAGGAGTATTGAATAAATAGGCAGGCAAAAGATGGATTACACAATACCAGCTATTGAATAATAAATGCCATTTATTTTACTATAATTTAAGAAAATAAAAGGAAGGTAAAAACAATTGAAAGAGTGGACCTTCAATATTTGTTCACAAAAAATCCTTTAATTTTAAGATCTCTTTATAATTAGTATTATGAAAAACAGTAAAATGTGGAGGTCATTCATTATATTTAGCTAATTGCTCGATTTTGAATGATATCTTTTAAGTTTCTGCTGTGAAATATTAAGAATTTGGAACATTTTCTTTTACCCTCACTTATATCTACCTATTTTTATTAATTGTGTTATCATTAACAAGATTTACAACATTTTCTTCTTGTTCTATAATAACAATCTGTTATTTAATCTTAGCCTATATTAAAACTAATTCAATGATTCTTTTATATCTGACACCGAACTTTTCCTGCTAACAAAATTAACACCCTGCTTGTACATAGGTGTGCCTATGCCTCTCTTAATAACTACATCTGATAATTATTTCCAAATACGGGCAGCATTCCTGATGACCTTCCTCGAAGAGCTTCTATTTATGAAATACTTACCTTACCTTAAAGGGCTGAAGACAAAATGCTCAATCTTAATACTTTTATATTTGGGTAAAATTTGAGAACAAGAACAAATAAAATGATTAATAAATTGCGATAACATTTGAAAACTTTGCCACTCACATCGCGTGTGGAACACAAGCCTTCACTCTCCTTCGGACCCAGGAGTTTCTTCATGTTTTCCATTATGTTTTCTTTCCTCTGGTGCCTGAAAGCTTTCTCCTGATCACACAGAGCCATGCTGAAGCGGAGGTCCGGGGAGGAACTGCACACAAAACACAGAGTCCTGAGCCACGGCCCCCGGAAGCCTTCCCCTGTGCCTCATCCAGTCCCCACAAGGCCCTGGAAGCTACAGCGATAAGGGCTCACTGCTCCCTCGAGCCATTTTCTCTGGCCGGCCTTAAACAAGATACCAAATGATGGCTATCTCCAAGCAGGTTCCAAAGCATGCTCTCAGAAAACAAGAGGTATACAATGTTGCAGAAAAGAACCAACAGGCAAACAAACAGCCCCCATCAGTTGTTTGTTATGGTAGTGATAGCACTGTTGAGAGGTGCTTCAGGAAAAAAAAAAACATTGCTGTTCGTTGGGCACAATTATATGCCTTTCTCATAGAACATTATCTTCGCCACTCATAAAAGTAAGTCCTTCCCTTCAGAGTGAGTTAAATTTAAGGCTCATTTCTGTTAATTCAATATAGTTCTTCCCGGTAAGACACAGAATGGGAGAAAGACTGCAATGCCTCTGGACCATGTGCTCTCAGTGATGTCTGAGCACCGCAACTGTTTTAATCACAACTTCCCGGAGAGCAACTACAGGGAAATCATAAGACAGCAAGCATGAATAGTGATGAAGAGCAGATGAATAAATATTCCAGTTCACTTGTAAATTTTTCAGATACGGAGATTATTAAATTAATAATGTAAAACTATTTTAAATATCTCCTTCCTGGCACTGGAAAAGGTAAAGCAATAGTTATTCTCATACATTTATTTTAGAAATATGAATTTGCCAAAAACACTTTTGAAAAGGGATTAGGCACTGGGCATCAAAAATAATTAAAATGTGTATTTCCTTTGACTTAGTAAGTCCATTTCTGCATAGCTGCCTTAAGGAAAGGAACCATAAATTTTGAGAAGATCATTTAACTTTATTATCATATAATAAGGTTATAAAATTATAGTGTACCAAAGCTTTGGATTACACAGTTATTAAATTTGATTATAATGAAGATTGTGTAACAAGGCAGGAAAAAGTAAGAGAGTGAATTAGCAATTTTAAAGTAAAGTCTTGGGGTAAACTCCTTTCTATTATTATTATTTATTATTTTATATTAAGTTTGGTATCTTCTAATCACTTAGAGAAACAGAAATCTTACCTGCACAATTGTCCCTGTGAATCCTCAATTTATTTCCTTTGCCACCCCTCAGAGATAACTACTACCATAAATTTGCTCTTTATTTCAATGAATTTGTTTATAATTTAACAATATATGTTTATATCTCTCAACAAGATATAGGTTCTCATTTTTCAGGTTCAAAATTTTTATATAAATGCTACCAAATGTGTGTATTCTGCAAATTACTTTTTCCAGTTGAGCATTTCGGTTTTGAGATTCATCTCTGCTGATGTAACTAGAACTCAAATATTTTTACTAATTGTGGAGGATGTTTACTATATGAATATAGCACGATTTGCTCATCCAGGAACATTGAGATGGCTTCCAATTTATTTTTAACTATTACAAAGAGTACCGCTATGAACATGTAGTTTATATGTAGGAAAGTTTCCTATAACATATGCTCTTTGGAAAGATCATCTCATCAAATCATCATAATAGATATAACATACTCTTTCCTTATTTTACAAATGAGTAAAAAGGTGCTTAGAAATCTTTCAACCATTAACAGAATTAGCGAGCGACACACCTAAATCCGGGACTTCGCATTCTGGGGTTTACGTTTCCTTTCATACACTATTATAATCATTACTGTCTTACACCGAGCACAAGAAGCATTATTTTTTAAAAAATCGTCTATGAACAGAGATGCTTAGAAGATATCAGTGAGTAAATATCTGGAAAAAAGAGCTTGACTATCAGGAATAGCAGGTGTTCCTGGAAGCTCTCCGAATCTTTGAGACAGTCCCATCTCCTCGCTCGTGACAGTTAGTCATTTACAGTTAAGAAAACCAGGCAGGTAAGACAGAAATTGTGACAGCTCGTGTGGGAGCTCGTGTGGAAACTGTGTGTTGCTGCGAAGAGCTGAGAACTCCCAGCCCTGTCACTTCCTAGCTGTGTATTCAGAGCAAATTACTCAGGCTTTGTCTGGACTTCAGATTCTGCACTAATACACTAGAAACAGGATCCTAGGCCCAGGTTTGGCAGCTGTGTCTACAGCTGTGTTAAAACCCGATACCCTCTGAACGAACACATAGAGAATCAGTCTTTAAACTCATCCTCTGGAGGCCCATTCAAAGACTTCTTAAAAACGACTCCCATTATCTGCCATTGTGTATGAATGGATTCAATGTCGTACTTATGTATAATGATCTAAATTTATAAATGAACTTGATGTCCATTAACAATCCCTGCAATACCAAATGTGTGGATCTATTCTAAAAGGGTCTTTGGGTATTCTTCCTATTCATCATTGAATTTTGCAGTTATTTTATTTCCTGATGAGTATTAAACTATGAATATATTTTATCATATAAATATTTTTAAGAAAGAAAGAAATAGCTGGAAAAAATTTAAATGCTGAATAATTTTATAAATACGGTAACAGAAGTATGTTTCATTCGTGTCTTCTCTTATGTATAATCTTCAGTTAATTTTCTTTTATATTTAATAGACAATATACCACGGGAAATTGAATCTTTCTTTAAAGAAAACATTCCTATTTTAGAATCAAGATGTGAGTTTACATACAAAAATAGTGTTTGATTAAAGTTCATTATAAATATATAATAAGTTGCTTCTGGACTTACATACATTATTTGGCTGAGTTTTTTCTGCATGTTTTGATAGCTGTGTTTCGTTATAATACACTATGGCCCTAATTATATCGGTGAAGATCTTTTCCCATTGAAATAAATATCATGACTTTCATAGTCAAATAGCAAAAATATTTCTAATCAGTGTAGAATTAAATCACCTTTAAACAAGGGTTAATGTGATGGAAATTAACATAATCCAGTACCTTGAACTCTGCTTTGAGGCTTCCTGCCTTATGCTGAGGGACTCTAGTAATTTATGCCGATAATTGACGAAGTCAGATCAACGTGTTCCAGAGATCAAAATAAGAGGAGGAAGTATCTAAACCTAATGCCAAGGTGTCATTATCACACATTTGGCAAATCACGAGATAGGAGAATGTGACTTCGACTAATGTGGTGTTGTATGTAAAATGTGTGCTGGAACCTTGCACTTCACCAGGGAAGTTCAAAGAGACTCAGAAAGGCGGCGGGAAGTGAGTCCCGCTCAGGTCTGTGTTGGGTAAGAGATCAGCTAATTCCCAAGGCACGCCTGACTCCCCCAAGAGCCACCATTTGAAAGTAAGTAAATGATTCTCCAACTTTCATTTTCAGAACCCATTTTGAAAGAGCAACTTCCTTCACGGAACCTTACTGTTTTCAGTCCTGCTGATTAATTACCACGACAAGTCAGTCTCAATTTTCAGTTTTCCCTCTTTCTAGTTCCCTGTTCACGCCCATGTTTTTTTGAACATCTATCTATATCAATGGTAGAAAATAGGCTTAAATAACTATATTCATTTCCGTGGGAGTAAATGTATAACTTGAGGGAGACCCCTTTCTAAAAGCCCTTACTTTGACATCTATTATTTAACCTGCAAACTATAGGAAATTTAAGCGAAGAATATGAGATTTATTTTCCCATGTTGTAGCTTTTAAGAGTGAGCTAAAGAAAAGCAAAGTACACTGAATGCATTTCATAGAGCTATTAGAATTATTTCATATATTAAAAGAATATTTTTAAGAATTAAAATCAATCAATCAATATTCACAACATTTTCCATCCAATGAAATAAATGTACTTACCAAACTTCAAGGGACATTTCCAGAATCATTTCAGTGACCTAAAAGAGATACATTAGTTTAGGTCATAAATAGATGTGTGTTATATATAATGCAAACAAAGTCAAAATAATTTTTGAGTGGTAGATTTTTTTAATCTGCACAAAAACCCTAAAAATAAAAGTAACATAGCTCCATAATTACACCTTAAATTACAGGTGTTTTCAATACATTTTTTGCTGTTTTTAAGTAAGCCTACTTAAGTCATTTTAGCAAACATAAGAATTGCCTTTACATGGTATTTTTTTTCCTTTCACTACGCTAAAGTAGTAGCTCAGTTCCATAATCATTATTCATGAAACATAAAAATTGCCTGGGATCTAAAAACTATAAAGATGTTGCATTCATTAGTCACTAGCTGTCCCGATGCTTCAAAACCAGAAGCCAAAGTGTCCAGGAGGTTAAAGGAAGCCTGGGTGACAACTTCCACACGTGCATCTGTGCCCTGTGTGGGCTGGAGTAAACAGGAGACTGAACACCTACTCAGGGTGGCTGGCAGGGCCCAGGCACCAGCCAACTGTGGCCAGCTCAAGAAACAGCTCCAAACGCAATGTGAGGCTCAGGGTTTTATTTTTTTTTTTCCAACACTATGTGAGCCAACCAAACTTATGGGAGAACCCATCCTGCAATGGGCCAATCTGGTTTAACAGAAAAGAGAGTAACTAACACCCAGAAAGCAGAGGGCTATTAAAAGTATCTTTCCAAGAATATGAATCTGTTGTATAGAAAGACCTGCTCAATACTCTCCCTGCATTAGTTATAAATAATGTGACCATAGGTTGTTATGAGAACCACATAAGAAGTGTTTGGAAGGTTGCTGTACAGTTGTAAGATGGTGCTATTATTTTTGTTCAATCAGTTACCATAAGAATACAGTTAGGCCCTGGCTGGTGTAGCTCAGTGGATTGAGCGCGGGCCTGTGAACCAAACAACCGTGGTTCGATTCCCAGTCAGGGCACATGCCTGGGTTGCAGGCCAGTTCCAGTTCCCAGCAGGGGACACACGAGAGGCAACCATACATTGATATTTCTCTCCTTCTCTCCTTCCCTTCCCCTCTAAAGATAAATAAATAAAATCTTGAGAAGAAATCTTTAAAAAAGAATACAGTTAGAGTGGATCTATTCAATACCTGTGAATAGAACAGAACTAGAATATGCCTCTTAAAACGTGAAGAGGATGTTTTAGACCACGAATATAGATATATGGCTTTGGGTTTTTTTTATGTGTGGTTTCAGGGAATGGAAAAAAACAAACCAGAAGGAGCCTTTCAAAAGGTTAAAATAAGTTCATGGATAATTCTCAGTACTGAATTTTATGAGTAAGAATAAGGTATTGAAGTCATCTGTATAAAAATTTGCCTCTCCACTAAACTCTACGCTGTCTGACCTAGGTCTCTGTTTCTAGTTTATTACTCAGCCCGTAACATATCATCAATAAATATTTGTTGAAATATTGTGCATGTGTATGTGAGAGAGAGCTCATCAGGCAATCTTTTCTTATCAAGAACATCTCATTTCGACTCAAGATATAATCATGGGCTGGTCCAACCCAGACAGGATCTGTTACGTATGAAATTCTATGAACATTCAGTCAGCATGCAGCATATAATTATTACCTCGAAGTTAATAAATAATCAAGAATCTCAGTACAAATGGTTTTTATTTTTTAAACATGCCCAGATGAATCATAGTTCAGTTATAAGTCAAATGGTCACTGGCTTCCAAGCAGATAATGTAATTGCCGTCTATTCTATCAATGAAAACACTGCTCAGACCACATCCCAGCACGTTATGTCTAGCACCCATTTCAAATTTTCAGATGGAGTCTTTTCCAAAGATGGATTGAAAAAAATATATGAAATGAGATTACTTTAGATATTTAGTAAGAAAAATAAGACACGGCTAAAACGTGGTCTGTTTTTTTTTTTTTTTTTTGCAAAAAAAATATACAGGAAAACGGCTATTAAAATAAGACTAGATTTAGTGTTTTTATCTCAAGAGGGCAAAAGCACCATGGGAGAATGGAAATTAAAAAGACAATATTACAAGTCAGTGTGGAGTTTTCTGACAAGTGGAAAGATCCAAAGTGGGAACGGGCTTCTCCTCCCTGTGCGCCACCTCCAAACAGAAAGTTTTCGGGGAGAAGCTCGCTTCCCAACTGGCAGGATTCCAAGCAACTTGTATATTAAAATATTCAATGCCTGAATATATCTAATGCCTACTTGTCCTTGAAAATTTTAAAAAAGGAAAAATCAACTGTGCGATGTTTGGGTTCATATTTGTCTTCTCCATAAGAATATCCCTTCCACATCCACTCACAACATTTCTTGGCTAAGACTTGCGTGTTCCTAGACAGACTGATAGGACTCTTTCCATGAAGGCAGGAGGAGAGACGACCCAGGATTTTCCTGCCGTTTGGAGGAGCCCAGGTTGCGTTGCCATGGTTCCCGTCAGGTGGACTGGGATCCTTCCTTCCACCCACTGCCTTAGTGCATCACCCACACAACCAGGAGGAAACAGTCAACTCCTGCACCTGGGGCACGATGTTCAGACATGCTACAAAGACTGACATTCACAATCTCTCCACACCTTTTACTTGGAACGTGTTCTTCAGATCAAATAGCCACAAAAATATGCACTTCCTGTACGGCCCTAAACAATTATTGTAAACTCCTTCCCACACATGGCATGAAGCATCTCGATGTTCCCATCACCCGGGTTGCTTGCATTTGCAAGGCAGTGAGGAGAAGGAGAGGTGCTGGACTCCGCCCTGGCTCTCCCCAAGCCCGTAATGTGTGGTTAAGAAGGAGAACAAACGAGAATTCCGCCTCTTCTAGGAATTAAAATGTAAGAAGCAGGCTGTACTCATTGTACGTTCTTGTGGGGAAACAACCACCTCTTTCAATTCCACCACGAAAAACAATTTCGGGCGCTTACGACGAAGATGCTCCGTTGGTGGAGAGGAAGGGAAACCAGAGCAGAGCCATTTCAGACTTAAAAATACTTTTTGAAAGTGTCTAGCCCACTAATAAACTTGCAGAGTGTCCAGGGTCATTTTGAAACAATAAAGCTAAGATAACAAGAATAGTGCCTGGCATTAAGGAGGTCCTTTGAAATGGTTATTACAGAAAGATGCATGAGGTCTAAATAATTTTAAACCAGATGTGGATCTAACAAGGAGGCGATTCAAGTGCATAGCAGAAATTACAACCCCGCCAATACAAACTAGGTCACATTTAAATACATGTTTCCTGTTTAAAAATGAATGAGACACTGTTAAAATCATTTTTAAATACATATTTTTATAACACTAACATTTATCTTTTATTGAGGCATAATTGACATGTAAGACTATATTAGTTTCAGCAGTATAATACAATGATTCAGTATTTGTATATATTGCAAAATGATCACCATAGGAAGTCTAGTTAACATGTATGATTTCTTAATAAAATAAAATTAGCATTTGCTACCAGAAATCATCTAATTCAGCACCAGGAAGTTGAAATAATTGTGCCCCCCCCAAAATGCCAGACAATCGTCAAAGATTTGAAAAACAAAAAAATATATACTCTCTCCCCTGTAGCCATATTCCACTCTATCACCCACACTTTTCCTCCTTACACTGAATGCTACTCTTTCTTTCCTTAATTTAGGGTTTTTTTTCCTTTGCAGTGGACACTGGGAATTCTAGAAGAGCCAAAAATCATTAGCTGTCATCCAACAAACCCAATTTCCTAGAGCAGTACTACCAAACCAATCCTCTCTGTTTCTCCAAGTGGGAATCTCTCTGACGCTCTAGTTCTTTCCTTTTCCAAACTTCATTGACTTTCATGGCACCTATCTGAGCACTTCCCAGTTTTTCTGTATTTTCCACAGTGTATTCATTTACCCATTCATTCAGAAATGATTCAAGAACTAGTGTGAGTTAGGCTGGGCATGCAATGGTGACTAAACTGAATGTATTTGACTGACTGGAGGAACTCAGGTCCCGCCATGGACCCCAAGGACACAAGAGTGCCCTGTAATTTAAAACTTCTAAGTTGCAGAAGGGTCCAAAAAAGACTCACTTAAGCTTCCATTGCTAGTATCCCAAAATAAAAATGCATTCTCTCTAAAGGCAGGGGTTGTTTGACCTACATTTGAACTCAGCTCTGCATCAATCTGATGGCATTCACATTTTAGCCAAAGATCCCCCAAATTTCTCACAAAATTATGTAGTTCACTTGTTTTCCCTCCAAACTCTGCCTTGTCTCATTCACTTAGCTAAATTGTAGTCTTAGTCTTCACACATCAGTGTGTAATTTTCCAGTGAAATCATCCTGATATTATCTTCATATTCTGATCTCACCATCAAAACTACCATTTGTAAAGCTTTGCCACTATTTCTCCTATAGAACTTCCCTATTCATTTTCCAGTTGCATTCACGAATGAATAATAATAAAAAAAAACAATCAACCAAAATTAGATACCACAGAAGACATGGCTATTTTTAAACAATAACACTAACTTCTAAATAAAGGTGGAAAATTAAAACGCTGTACCATGTAAATTTAGAGGCTACCGTCCTCAAAGTATTTGAAAACAAACTGACTTCATCTAGAGAATGAGGAAGGGTAATCTTTCTCTGTCTTTCTTCAAAACCTTAGCATTTCCATGATTCTCTTGAAGAGGACTACTTTGCACAAAACACATTTAATTCTGAAGACACTATATCTTCCCACAAGTAACCCAAAGCCACGCTTGTATTCCGTAATGGCTGATGAACATTTTTAAAGTGCATTGAAACATGATCACTAAATTTATTGGCTCTACCTATATGTAAATAAATGGATTTTGGTCAGTAAGTTCAAACAAATAAGTTAAGTGTAATAGTCAAGTCAGATTCACGAAGCACAAGACAAATAGTTCAATCTGGCCAATTACAATTACAATGAGTCTAGGGCCATACCACCCTGAACGTGCCTGATTTCATCTGATCTCAGAAGCTAAGCAGAGTCAAGCCTGGTTAGTACTTGGATGGGAGACAATTACCATGAGAATATCTAACATTTATTTAGTGTTTACCAGGCTAGGTAAAATTTTCTAAAATCTTCCTTGCATTAACTCATTTAACCATAAGAAAAACCCTAAGAGGTAGGCACTATGCATATCTATAACCCTGTTTTACAGGTGAGAATGCATGGTAAAAAGAAAAAACAGTTGTCTACTATCAAACAGTGAGTAAGTAGCAGAATCATGATTCCAACCCAGGCATGACTGTCTGATGCTGAGCCTGGGGTCAAAGGCAGCGGGTCCCACCAGCATCTCTCAAAAGACTACGTTGATGCCCTTTAAACATGTGAGTCCAACGATCACAACCTAGCCCAGATTTATATATGATAGCTGGGGGAAGGGAGAGGAGGGGGCGGGAAGCAAACGTATAGACCTAGCCCTAAAATTGGCTTTCTCCTGAAAAAAAAAAAAGAGTTCTAAAGTCGAGTTGAGTGGTGACAAATTGTTGTCTCAAGAAGATCCGGATCCATTGTAAGTTCCTGTTTTCCACGTCAGCTGACCCTCGCTGCCACTAAAACAATCATTCAGTTCAACCCTTAGTGACCCATTAAAGCTGCTGCTGATCTTATTTTCCTGGTCACCCTGTCCTCAGACTCATCCCTTTCCATGGTAGTCAGCTAAAGCTGCATCAGCTTTCTGTTTTCCACACCAAGTGCTCGTTATCATTTTACCTACTGACTTCTTGCTTACTAAGACTTCTGAGGAGGAAGATGAATCCTGTTTGCCCTAAAATCCCCATTACTTGGTCAAAAACCTTCCATGACTCACTGATGTCAGTAAGATAACACCCAAATTCCAACATCTTGAATGTGAGCTCCTCGATGATCCGATCCCCAGTGCACCTGTTCTTCCTTGTGCACCGATGCGCTGCTCCTATCACACGTCTAGACACTGTTTCCTGAACACACCTGTCCTGTCTAGTCTGGTGACTGTGAGCAAAGGCGCGGGCTGTTCTCTCCCCGGGAACGGCCCTGTTTACCCCTTCAGTGGTCCACCTGCAGCCTCCCTTTCAGGACAAGCCCAAGCCATTGATGGCCACTAGAGCCCACCTCGGTCTGCTGCATCTCTGTCCCCTTGGCCTCTCTGTCCTCATCTCATATCAGCCTCCCTACCACCTTCATATTCCAGCCACCCTCTCCCCCTTGCTGATACTGAACACACCGGGCCAACTTCTTCAGGACCTTTCTACTCAGATGCCATCAGAGAAGTTTTTCTTAGCCAGATTTTGAACTTCGTGCACAACCACCTTCACTTATACACTCTCTCTTCCTCCTTCCCTGGTTTATTTAGTGCTTATTACTACTATCTAACATAAGCATCTCTTACTTATCTTGCTTCTTGTTGATCTTACTAAGTAGAACATAAGTTCCGTGAGGGTGACAATTCTGGTTTTCGTTCATGGCAGAATGGAAAGTGCCCACAGATCATCTGCCACACAGTAGGTGCTCAATAGTTGCTTGTGAAATGAATGAATGGATGAATAATTCCTTTTTATAACTCTCATGGAACCTACTGTCAGCACTATTTCCTAGGCACTTAAATTTGTAATATGTAAATACCGAGCTCTAGTTAATATGCTGAACTGTTTAGGGATGAGGCATAATGTTGTCTGCAATTTGTTTTTAAAGGCACTACAGTCTGACAGATGGATAGCTGGAGACATGCGTAGCAAAACAAACACAGTGAAATGTTTATGGTAGAATAAGGGTGGCAGTTATTTGGGTTTTCAATGTACAAATCTTTCAACTCTTTATATGCCAGAAAATTTTAATGATAAAATTTGGGAAAAGTATAATACTTCAGAAGGGCCTCCACTGATTATATAAACTAGTTGTCTACCAAGCGTTCTCTACCACTTGCCTCTATGTTATTTTCTTCATACTATTTATCACTGGCTGATGCTGTGTTGAGTATCTCTTTGCTTTGTGTTGCCTATTCGCCTTCCCCATGAATACAAACTCCCGGGACCTCATCTGCCATGTTCCCTGCTGCACGCCCATCTCCTAGGATGGAAAACAACAAGTGTTCGATAATAATTCTTAAGTAAGCAAATTAATGAACGGAAGCCTTAGAATGCTGATTATCATATTAGTGATCTGTATGCACAGGAATGTCTACTTCTTTCCAAACAGATTATTACTTCCTTGAAAATGAAACTTTTTATAGCTTTCTTAATATTTAGCAAAGTTTTAGGTGCATAATAAAAGCTTTAATTCTCATATTAAAAATAATCCATTGACAAGTCAATATTCTAAAAGTATATAGTAAAGATTTTTATTATGATTATTCTGTATCCATATCTGTAAAGCAGGAAGAATTGAAGACTTTGGGGTAAAAATACTTAAATGGAAGAAAGTATTCTTTCTAGATCATAGGATTTATAAATTAGAATAGATCTTAGAAATAAGTTAATGAACATTTTCATCATAGAGCTGAAGAAAAATAAGACAGCGAGAAAGAATGCCAAAGACACGCTAGAGGGAGGTTAGTGACAGACAAAATGAGAGTGTGGGTCTCCCAGTTCCCAGTTCCTACCCCAAGTGGCCAGAATAGGCCTTGGGAGCCTTGCAATCTCCCTTCGGAGGCTCCTATTTTTTCCCATCTGGCTCCTCGCCATAGAAATCACTCTATGTTGACTCAGTATTAACTTTTAGATGACAAAATTTTGAAGGAATTGTTGCTAATGTCTTGGCTCGAAGCATGTGTTCTCCCTTTGCCAAATCCAAGTGTTTTTCCTAGACCAGACTGCCGTACCCACCAAGAATTGTTTAAAAATCTCTTCTCCCACACGATTCCTTCACAACATGATTCTTCTCCTACAACCTCTGTGATCACCGTACAAAGAAGACCGTCCTCCTCGGAAAGATGGGGGATTCAGAGAAGAGGAGAGGCTGGGTGGCCAGCAGAGGGCAGGGCACGTGATCTGGAGCAAGCAGGGGGCCTCTCCAAGGACCATCACGCATTCACCTTCATGGCCATCCCCCACTGCCATCACAGGTCACCAACCCAAAGAACTG
>PVKM010020855.1:0-23037 GCA_004027735.1 Carollia perspicillata
CTCACCAGTGTTTATACACCACAATTATTTACATGGAAAACTTTTAAAGAATGTTTCCCTATTTACTTATTTTCTAACTTGTTCTAAATAAGACCTCTCTTTTTGATAAATAACAGAACAAGATGAAACTGAATCTAAACACATAGATAAAAAAATAAACAGAGGAAAATGATCATGTGGAAAAAGTACATGAAGGCAGAAATGAACAAGTCCCTGCACATTTGCTATCAAAATGAAGATTGGCTTTCAGATATTTACATTAATCATTGACATTCAGGTTGTTACATCAGCCTTAAGGGTGATAAGAGAAAGAGAGGACTGACTGATACGATCCATGATGTGAGTTACTTCTGACATAGAGATGGGTAAATTTCACCCATAATGCCACCTGGCAACATTACCAGATTCTGTTCATAAATACGTTTGGTGAGGAGTTTTCCATTTAGGTTAACACATCTATCTCCAAAATCAAGTTCAAAGGAAACTTGTATGTAGTAGTTCCCCACTTATTCATCGTTTCAGTTTCAGTGGTTAGTGTGTGCTGTTCTGTGTAGATGATGAAATCTTTTGCCATTTTGCTTTGTTGCTCATGGGAGGCGAAGCACTCCTTTGTCCAGGGTATTCGTCCTGTATGTGCAGCCCATTAGACACTTAGTAGCCTTCTCTGTTATCAGATCTAGTGCTTGTCTCCAAGTATCCTTTATTTTGCATAATTAATAGCCACAGAATTCAGGAACAGTGATTCTTACAGTTTGGATGTGACAAAGAGAAGCTGTAAAGTGCTGCTTCCCTTTGGTGAAAAGATGTGTATGCACAGGAAAAACAGTATACACAGGGTTCCACACTATCCATAGTTTCAGGCATCCACTGGGGTCTTGGAACGTATCACCCTGCAGATAAGCGGGGGGCGATGGACTCCTCTATGTATTTTCTGATACTTCTGGCAGGGTTGCACTGGGTTTCCTGTAAGTATTGGTATTCTTTATGCCCTCAAATGTGTCAAGTCAAGTAAATACCAGAAGTTAATCAAAGAAATACTGCATAGTGAACCTCAAGACAGGAAACAAAATTTACTTGAAAGGAAGAGTTTATGATCCTTTGAATTGGTGGATTCAAAAAGTCACCTGAAATTTTTCTGTCAGACATTTTCTCCCTATAGTTGGAAAGATAAAACTTGTAAGGTAATAAATATGGGCAGAAAAATATTTTTAAGTCCAGATATTTTATAGGCAAATAATGTTAAAGCATCTACAATCTCAACACACCAGTGTTCCTATTCTTGTGATTCCAATGGATCACGTTTCAGCAGGTAAATTTCAGTAACTATAGGGCACACTCCTGATGTAAGGGACTACATTTTAGCATGTGTTGAATGCTACCAATGAAAGTTGTTTCTCTGGCAAGGCAAGACCATCTTGGGGAAGGCAGACTATGTCTCACCAGGCTCTGAAAATAAGGTGGTCTGTTTGTTTCCTTTTTTTGTTGTTGTTGTTTTTGCTTTCTGAGTTAAGGTTTGTTACTAGGGAGGTAGCCAGCCAATCAAACATTTTTTGAGGACTAGGGAGAATGGTGTTATGCCATTGGTGAGTGTGGCTAAAGGGTCCAGTTTCTTGGAAAGGATTGGGGATGTAAAATTCTGAGGCAGGTTAGAAATTATAAATAATGCTGTGCACCAATGAGGTAGGACCCATTGTAGGAAAACTTCTCATGTGGTATGTACGGAGCACATAGAAAAGAAGTACATAAAATCAAGACTATTACCATTATTGCCCTGGTCAAGGTGGCTCAGTTGATTGGAATGTTGTCCTGTAAACCGAAAGGTTATAGGTTCAATTCCCAGTCAGGGCACATGCCTAGGTTGTGGGTTTGGTCCCCAGTTGGGGCACATACTAGAGGCAAATAATCTGTTTCTCTCTCTTCCTCTCTTCCCCTCTTTCTAAAATCAATAAGCATGTCCTCCGGTAAGGATTTTAAAAAAAGCATTATTATTGAGCCTTAAATACAAGTTAAATCATATCTAGAATTTCACTGTGTTCTTTTTTAAGGATGCAGAGGGAGAATCCCAAAAGTCTGTTGACATAGGACTCTCCAAATTGTAGAAAACTTTTATAAGATTTTATTTAGAGTTTATTTGAACTGAACAGAGGACATGCCTAGAAGCAAGTTTTCAAGAGACTGAGAAAATGCTTCACGGAATGACAGCTTTGCAGTTTCTTTTACATTTGGAATAAGAAGGAAGCATAAGGAAAAATATAGGAAGGAGGGAGAAAGCAAAGTGGGAATTCGATTACAGGGTAGTTAATAGATTATGTGCTTTCTTGAGGCTGGTTAAGCTTCCAAAGGGTCTGAAGAAGAGCCATTTAAAAGGCATGTTAACCTTGCTACGAAGAAACAATGGACAGGCCTTGCTTAAGGCAAAGATAAACATTTTACTAAAGAAGTGATATGCCTGGGGCTTGACTTCTGACCAGGACATGCTCAGTTAGGAATTTATGCTCAGATCACTGTGGGAGGTTACTTTTAGTCAGTGGTCTTGTCAGATTTATTATAGAGCTGTTTTTATTCACAATTCTGATGGCAGATATGTCTTTATGTCCAACGATTTCCGTAAAGGAAGACACTAGGCTAGGGGTGTCAAACACATTTTCACTGGGGTCTACATCAGCCTTGTGGTTACCTTCAAAGGACCGAATGTAATTTTAGGACTGTATAAATGTAACTATTCCTTAACAGTTAAGTGAGAGCTTGACACTGCCACTGGGTAGAAACAAAGTGCTGGGCCGGATAAAACAAGGTGGAGGGCTGGTTTTGGCCTCAGGCCTTGCGTTTGCCACCTGTGCACTAGGCCCATGATTTGGGAGGAATTGGGCCTCACTTTTCTTATGGATTTTAATATTCTGAGGGATCTGTTTTTCCAGTGTAACTCCTAGCAAATTAACAACAATTGCTTTCTATAAAATAACCACATATGTAAAAATGCCAACTTAAACCAGATTTTCCCTAATAAGCACATGGCGGAAGTGGAGACCTGGGAGGCACACACTACTGATGACCCTACTAGGACAAGAGGTGGACCAACATGGAGGTAACACACCTGACAGTGCTCCTAGTAGATCTCCTCCTGAGCATGTCTGTTGGTCAGGAGGCTCCACAGTTTGCAGACCCCTAGCCTCAACAAAGCAGCAGCTCAGGGCATTGCATGCTAAGGCCTTCTTAAGGAGGTTCTTGCCTGAGCCATTAGCTACTTGTTCATGGGATACTCTTGATATGTTTTGCCCTAAATCTAATGAAGATATTTTCCCACCCTTGCCAGTGTGGCTCAGAGCATTAAGTGCCAACTTGCAGACCATAGTGTCGCTGATTTGATTCCCAGTCAGGGCACATGCCTGTGTTATGGGCCAGGTCCCCAGTAGGGGACACGTGAGAAGCAACCACATTTTGATGTTTCTCTCCCTTTGTTTCTCCCTCCTTTCCCCTCTCTCTAAAAATAAATAAGTAAAATCTAAAAAAAAAAAGATATTTTTTCCTCTTTTATTCCCACATCCTTGCCTCATTCACTGTTTCTGCCCATCATTTCTTTTATATCTGTATTTTAGCTCTCTGTTCATCTCCATAAATCTAAAAACAGCTAAAAAGAAGGCTCTTCCCCTGCCAAACAACCACAATAATTGCAGAGTTCTAGGAAGTTAAGAGAACTCATTGCATGGAAAATTAGAGCCCTAGGCAGGGTTTCTGCATAGGTTTTTTTTTCTTTTTCTTTTTACTTTTTAAATTGATTTCAGAGAGAAAGGAAGGAAGAGAGGGCAAAACATCGATTTGTTGTTCCACTTATTGATGCATACATTGGTTGATTCTTATTTGTGCCCTGACTGGGGATCGAACTCATGACGTTGGTATATTGGCACAATGGTCTAACCAACTGAACTACCTGGCCAGGGCCTCCTTAAAGGTTTTTAAGCCTCTTCAGGTGGGATTTTCTGAGAGTCATTGTAAACTGGACTAGAATGGCCATGGGAACTAGAGGTGGGGGAGGGACTGAGGAGCAGGTTGGGATGGGGATCTGGAGTTGAAAAATAAAAACAAACTCTCCTACCTCCAGCCACTCTCCAGATATGGTGACAGCATCCTTTGGTCTTACTTCCTGCCAGTCATTGTGAAAATAAAAATTTAAATGTGAAATATCATAAGGGAAGAGGAAGAAGAGGGAGCTTTACTAATTTTATGAAGAAGGGAAGATATTTAGACTACAATTAAAAATTGGAAAAAAGATCAGAGGCAAAAGAAAATAAATGTACAGGAAATAGAAGCTAAAGATATAAAAGAATAAAACTCTAAGTAAAGATTAAAGGTTAAACATTAAAAAAAGATTAAGTGGATGAAGGTTAATATAAATATAAAAGGCTAGAAGCCAATGAGATAAAAGGTTAAAACCATGAAAGGAAAAGAGATAAAAGATTAAGATATAGAAGATGGGATGAAAAATTAAGGTATAAAAATAGATAAGATTAAAACTTAGGCACAGGAAATAACTACTGGATTTTGCTGTGTATGGTGTGCACTTTCTTGCTCAAATTTTTGAGGGAAAAATAAATTTGTGCATTATACATTGATATAATGATTACATGCCCTATGTACAATAATCCTGCATATAATAGCACAAAAAAGTGGGTGTGCCTTATACAGGGCAAAATATGGTAACATGCTAAAGGTAAAAAGGTATAAAAACAGAAAGAATTTGAGAGGAGTAATTTAAAGAAAGTACAAACAAAAAGCTTGAGTATTGGACCACCAGATGAGCTGAAAAGGGCCAGTTGTGTAAGGGCAGACCAGAGCTGAGAAGCTGGCTTCCTACAGGGGAGTCCACAGTGGAGGAGGAGCCCTGAGTGGGGATGGTGGCACTGTCGCCACCTCAGTTTCCTGCCCTCCCTCATGGCCTTCGTCTCCAGGGCCACAGCTTCTGGAGCAAGGCAGTAAGATGCCCTCAGATACTCAAAGTAAGTCAGCCTTTCCTCTGGAGAACTTCTCAGGTGAGACTGCTGAACTCGCCTGATTTGCTTCCTGTTTTTTTCATTTATCTAAAAATTTTTAAATATTTAAAACCCATCAGAAATTCTGCCTCTTATAAGATGCCTTTCCCGTTTCCATCAGTTTGCATTGAAATGCCCACGAACTATGAAATCTGGTGATTGTTTACATGACTTGATAGTCTCTGCTTATTTTATCTATGTATTTTTAAGTTCTCTCTAAAAGGTAAGAGAGTGAAGAGGGAGTATGCAGCAGACTCTTAGACCGCTCTCTTAGTTTAAACATTAGATTCATGCTTTTACTAAGATTTCATGCTGTCTCCACTGACAGAATTTTGTAATTGTCAATCCATTTCCCTGCCTACTTCTTTCTTGCCTTCTGAAAAAAGTATTCTTTCTTACTGGAGGAGAGTTCTTTTTTGTCAAAGAGATTTCTCCCAGAACAGTGGAAGGCTTTTCCATTCAAAGGATCTGCTCGTATTGATGCAAAAGAGTCTTACTTCCAAGTTTCTAGGAGAGGGAATCTGAGTAGATCTTGACCCAACTCTGGTTTAGGATAAAGATAAGAGAAGTGGAAAAGTTTAAAGAGGATGGGAGATGCTCTGGAGTAGCTGCAAAGTTTGATAGAAGTGGATTGAAGAGAAGAGAAAATTTTATACTTTTCTATGGAACTGTGGACTGTGGATTTGAGTCTTCTTTGTGTTTTATGAGAGACGCAATCAAGGACTTGGGACTGAAATTATTTTTGGTTGCTGGGTTATGTTTCTTTGAATAAGAAGACACTTTAAAAGTAAAATGCTGGATCTTAGTTTTATCGAGGTTACAATAAGGATTCCAAATATGTAAAACAAATTTAGTGAAGATAGCTTATGATAAAGCTATTAGTAATTGCATTATCATAGAAGTAATGAAGGAATGTAAGAATGAGAGATAATGTTTTAACCAGAAATGAAAAGACGAGGTATGAGGAAACAACTGTCAAAAGGAAGATTTGTTCAGAGTTACACGGATTTTTCAGAAAGGAGGGATGACGTGGATCTGAGGGGACAGAAGGCTTTAAGAGGTCAACTGTTTTCAGCGTCTTTAAAGTCAGCAAGTTTACGATTGTTAGGTTTAGAATTGTCGTGAGCAATGAGGTGGAGGGGAGAGGCAGGAAAAGTTGTATGAGCAGAAAAATGTGAGCGTGGTCACTGTTTGGGGAAGAGCAGTAAACGGGAACTTTATCTAAAATGAAGAATTCATTTCAAGAAGGCAAATGGTCGAGGGTTTCTACGGAGAGTCATTTGGGCTAGATCACAAACAGTCGTAAACATTAGAATAAGGAATTTGTAGCCTCAACCACTGGTAGTCTTTGAAGACTTTGCTTCGGTGAGTGACATGATTGAAGTAATGCTTTCGTATGGGATTAGGTTAAAGGAAGGGTTGCAAAGACGAGGAAGAAAAAAATGGCTAGAAAAAAATAGGGTGTGTTGAGATGGCAGGCAGTTTACTCACATCCACTTCTTCCTAACAGAGTTCCTTCGAAATGATAGAAAGGGAATACTTCCATACAACCATGGAAAACAAGGAAGAGTGCTGTTGGTGCAATAGAATCTTTTGAGATATTTCTGAAAGACAGAAAGCAGAATGGTCAGATGGAAAAAAGGCCACAGGAACCTATAACCCGAAGTCCAAACAGGAGGTAGCATTTCTGTGGAGACAGGAAGAGGTGGGAGATGGCCAAAGGTGATTGAACTGCAGTGGGGTTAAGATGGGTTAATCAGGCTCCCTGACCTAGAAATTTGGGTTCAATATGAGCAGATCTTTTGACTGTAAACATCAGAGCTGTATGGAGTGGCCATCTTTCACTTGTTGGAGGAGAAACATATTTGCAGAAAAGGAAGAAACAATACAGGACACGGCGAGAGGAACTTAAATCTCATCTACTTTCTAATTCATGGTAGTGGACTGAAGGACCTGTCATTGGCTTTTTGAGACAGCTCAGTGGCCTGCTATTATGTCCCTGTGTCCACCTTAAATAAAGTGAAGTTACTTACATAAAAATCTTAACTGATAAAGACAGTACTGTAAGTTCTGTGCAAAGGTTAAGTGAGTTTTCAAAGGGATGGATGTGAAATGATAGATTTTTTTTAAGGAGGTTGTTGCTAGATGGGGGAGGGGCATGACTCCTTGCTCAATATAGTGTTGCAAGATGTTAGAAACAAAGGCGTCTCTTAAAGCAACTCATTTAACTCATCGTGGTATGTCAAATTAATGCTGTCTGATTGCAGTAAAAGGAAGAAAACCCACTGGAAAGCACCCTGAGACCTCTTAATTAATATCAGCTCATTGACTAATAGTCTGAGGTGAATGGCAGTTCCTTAGACCATAACCTCAATCAGTCTCTTGAAAATTTCTCTGGCTTAATGTGTTTCTGTTTGTTATATTGTTTCTTAAAATTGAAAACAGTTTCAATATTCCCTTTGGAACTCTCAAATTAACTCTACTGCAAAAATCTAATTTATTCCTTTTCTCATATACCACTGAAATATCTAGTAATTTCCGGTATTTGCGTATCCAAAAAAAGTATATTCTTCAGACTGCCTCATTCACTCTGAAATAGCACAAAAAAGTCTTTGTCAGACTACGTGTTCTAGTTTTTCATTTGGAATTGATTCTGTAGCTAAATTTTCCTTCGTGTAGGGCAGAATAATTTTATTCTCTGCCGAGCTTTGATTTTTCACTTTGGCTGATTTTCTGGAGAGATTTGGTGTCATTAGTTAATGCTGGTTTTAAAACAGCTGTTGGTGCCATGGTCCTTGAGCAGCCCTGGCTGTAAGCAGAGTTGCTGGGAAGGTGTACACAGTCATTTTCACAGTCCCTTTCTTATTGCCACTTCTTTCCCTCTTCCTTTTATTTTTCTACCTCCCAGCTTCTCTGCATATATTGGGAGAGCTTTAGTCTTCTCAGGATACCCTGCGTGGGGAGCTGTTTGTTATAATTGCCTTGTACTTTGACAAACATCCAGGCCTCCTACTTCTATCAAAAACATTTCTGTTCCATGTCAAATATGCACATTCATTTTTAGATGTTAATGACTGAAAATATCTTGCAATATATGCTGCTAGGAATTCGATATGCTTTTAACAAGAGTCTTTAGCGTGTTAAAGGGGTGAGTAGGGGTGGGTGTTTCAGGTCAGCTGACAGCATGGACGCTGTAATGGACAAAGCAGTGGACTCAGACGTTAGGTCTATATCCTTTTTCTTTGTGAACTGACCTTCCAAATGTTTGTACTGTGTCTTAGGAAAGGGCTCTGGCTGCTGGGCTCCTGCTGCCCTGGTTTCACAAGCATGGGCAGCTGGTCCAATCAGACTCTCTTTCCAGAAATTTGAAACTAGACCCAGGAGAGAGTGGCAACTTTAGCATGTGAACTCGAAGGTGGAGGGGCAGCCACGTTTGCCAAGTGGCTGACGGGATGAGGATGCAATGTGACTGAGGAGAGAGGATGCAATGCTGGGGCAGAAAGGGGCAGAATGGGACAGCGAGGAGGCCTGCGGGGTTCCCCTGGTCCTCAGACCTTTCTGGGTTCAGCCCCTCCCTCAGCAAGTACGATTTATTTGAGTATGGTAAGGAAGGGTGTAGACGGTGAAAGTCCTCAACTTCAGAATTGTCCTTCATCTTCCTGTTTCTAACCGCAAGACTCGGTGATGACGCTCTGTCTGGAAATACTAGGTGGGGTGAATATTTTAAAGAATAATTCTCTTTACATTGTTAAGAAATATAATAGCTTGTGACTATCTGAGGAAGAGAGACGACACCGTTCTTTGCAAATGTAGAGTGTTTAAGTTGGCGGCTGCGGTAGTGTCCTGAGAAACGTGTTGTCTGTAAATTGAAGTCCACGTCCAGCATGGGGAGGAGGGTTTCTTGGCTGGCCAGCAGCCAGTGGGTGGCAGTTGCGATAAGAAATAGAGCCCTTTAGCCCCTGGGGGCCTCCCTTTTTGTCTGTGGGGAGCCTGGTCCTTGCTAGTTCACTACGCAAACTTTAACTTTTTTTTTCTTTCCAAAATGTGTGTTATGATATGAATAAGGTCAGGAAGCTCTGACCCAGAGTAACTATTAATATTTATGCAGTGTTTGCTATGTGCTTTGCATTCTTTATCTTCTTTAAATTTCACAAGATCTCTCTGAGATCTCAGGGTGCCCTTCTTATTTCAGAGCTAAAAAGAACAAGAAGTCCATAGGCTCAGTGATTTGCACAAGCCACACGCCCGGTAGGGTTATGGAGCTGGGACACAAACGCGGGTAGTGTGGCTGCAGAAGCCAGATGCTGCGCTTCGAGCTGCTACCGTCTGTGGCTCTCCTACTGAGATCTGCTGGGAGGCATCACAGCCCATGGGGAGAAAAGGGGCTCACGCAGGGCAATTGCTAGTCCGCTCCTCAAGTGCACCCCTCACACAGTACATCCTGCCTGAGGCAAGTGGCCTACTACCTAGAGGATAGGCTATGCCAACATTTACATGAAAGATACCACACAAATTCTAACTAATGGAATACCAACCGCTCTTTTCTCATCCCTGGCAAGGTGATTACCCTGCTTCTACCCCTGTAGATAGGCCGTTGGTATCAAAGTTGGGTTACTTGGTGTCTAGAGGCACAACCAGAGCAGTACTTATTCTTGATATTGTCAGCTGATGACCGTTTAACACAGTTGCTACTTGTCTTTGTCATCAGGGAGCCTCACTGGTAAACCAGCCCCATTCCTTACAAAGGAAACACAACTGGCCGTAGAGGACTTGTGTTACTTCGAAGTGTCTTGGACTGGCCACATCCTTTGTGATTTCCTTTACCTTTAAATGAGTCAAGAACATTTTTTAAAAATCTTTTATCTTTCCCTTTCTCTTCCCTTGCTTTCTCCTTCTCACTTGTTACTTGGGGAAGAAGAAATTGCCTTTTATTATTGGTTCTTAGTCCTTAGGGCAAAGCAGTTACAGGGATGGACGACCTACTCAGGATTTTTGATTTGAACCCAACAATGTTATCTCTCGGTTTGCTTAATCTCACTGCAGATTTCTGTTTCTTGTCACCAAAGATTCCTAACTAATAGGGTTTGGAGGTGGGTGTTGGATGGGGGAAACTGTTTCTATCCCTCAAATTAGGCGAAGGGCTGTTGGATATACTTTTTAAAGGTGGGCAGCAAGACATGTCTCTCAATCCTGGATCTAAATGAAGCCATAGAGGTAGGGGATTCTGTCTTTGACAGGGGATTTGACACTGTATTTTCTACTTTATTTTTCCCTGGTACGCTTTGGACGCATGACTGATCCATGAAAGTGTTTCCGCCCTTAGCTTCCATTATTTTTTTTCTTTCAGAAAACATAGTCATTACAAAAGAAGCACAACTGCTCTAGCCTCTTCAAAATAGAATAATGACATTTTCATAGCAAGTGATTGTGGGAGGAAGTGCGGGGATGTTGAGCTGGATGAAATCAGAGGTTTTTATAAAGAACCAGAGAAAGGTCATTCACCTCTTAAAGTGACAGTTGTGAAAACAAGCCAATTTTAGAATTTGTCATCTTGCACTAACAGTGTACCCTTTTGTAGTTACTGGTATCTGTCAGAGTAAATGCCAGCGGTAAAGAGCCTGACTGCCGGCTCTGCTGAGGAGGTAGAGACCTTGCATTGTAGGCCTGTGCACATTTCCTTGGCTTGCTGGGGGGAGATGTGGAGAGAGCTTTGGCCTGGGAATCATGACTTTTGTCCTGCTTATGACTCTGGGCAGAGCTTGTGGGCATTGCAACTCATGAATCTCGCATTCTCAGTCCCATTGTTGGTAACGTGAGTAAGCTGGACAGTTATTTGTAAGATCCTTTCTAGCTTGAAAATTCTCTGATTATAAGTCCTAGTTGCTCCATCATATTTTCTCTGCATTTTTTCTCAAGGAAATAACTGGCTCCTTAAAAGTTTTTATCTAGTTTCTAATCCCAGTAAGCAGATGGCTTGCCAGCGGCATTTTGAAAGAAAAGCCCCTGTTCAGCAGCATTTTCTCTAAATCTTTCTTGATTGGCAGCGAGGGAGGCCCTGGCTGTGGCCAGACCCACATCTTCGCATTTTGTCTCCTTAGTCCAGGGTCCTTGTAACCATCTAACCTCCGAGTTAGCTCCGCGGGCATTCTTCTTTTGTTGCATTTGGGCCTGAATATCAGCCCTAAAAGTGACATGATGAATATTAGAATCAGAGGTTCCACAAGTTGCAAAGAAACTGAGACACCATGGGGCCTGTGATGGTCAATTTCATGTCCCACCTTGGCTTGGCTACAGACCCCAGTGATTCAAACACTGATGTGGGGGTTTCTGTGAAGGTATTTAATAGGTGTGAGTAATGTTCATAATCAGTTGACTTGAAGTACAGGAGATTATCCTGGGTAATCTGGATGGGGAATTCAATCAGTTGACAGTCCTTGAGGGCAAAACAGATTTTTCAGAGGCAATTCCTTCTGTGAACTTCAGCTTCAGCCTGAGCCTGAGAGTTCCAGCCTGCCCTTCCTGATGACCTGCCCTTTAGAATTCAGACTTGCCTAACCAGGCTCTATGATCATATAAGCCAATGAATCTTACAGTGAGTCCTTTAATATACATCTCCTACTGGTTCTGTTTCTTCAGTAAAACACAGACTAATACAGACCCCAAGTTCTGCATTTCATGCAGAAGGAAACTGAGGTTAAGCCCCAGAGTTCATTAATGGGAGAGCCAGGTGGCTCAATTCCCAGGCTTGTGAACTTTCCTATTGCCTGGAATCCAGTTGAAAATGTGAACAGAAGGGCATAGGCTTAACATCTGAAGGACTGCTGCCATCTCAATCCACACTTTCAAGTATGGCTTGGTTGATAGTCATCTGTTTTTGGATGGCTTTTGTGCAAAGTGGTGAATGACCTGGTGGCAATGCAAGTACGGTATTTAGGAGCACAGCAACCCATTGAGTCTTAGCAGTGAGGTCAAGTACTCAGACTTTGTGTAAAGTCATCAAACAGGAGGTTGTGGGATACTGGAGTCTTCGGTATCAATGCAATCCTGGCAGCATGCATGAGCCAGATGTTGGTGGAAAATATTTGTCAGGCTGCCAAGACACTTCTTGTCTATGCCCTTCATTGTGCAAATAAAACTATGGGACTGTAGTTCTTAACTTTTTGGGAGCAGACTGAGATGCCTTGGGGGATCTACTGCAGCATTTCTCAACCTTGGCACTACTCACCTTTTGAGCTGGGCCCTACATGGTTGTTGGGACTGTCTTGTGCATTGTGAGACGTTCAGCAGCATCGCTGGACTTTACCCTCGAGAAGCCAGCCTTGCTCTCGTACTCTCTCTGTTGGGAAAACACGAATGTATCCAGACATGGTCAAATGCATGTGGGAGGCAAAATTGCTCCTAGTTTGGAACCAAAGATCCAAAGGAAGCCAGAAAAATGCACCTGTGAAGAAAACTTTGAAATAATTTAAGGGTATTGCTAGACTTCCCTGAAGCTATCCCTATGAATCCCAGGTTAGGAACCCATGCTTGTTCTAGTGTTTGATCTCTTCTGTATTCCTATTTGATATATGATTATCAAATTGTTAAGTGTGTACATCTTGTCTCCTAACGGGACTGTAAGTTCTTTGATTAAAGGAAGTATGGCATGTTTTAGCATAGTGTTGGCATCATTATAACTCTTAGTAAAAACATTGACTAGCTGACTGAGAGAACAATGGAGCTTCCCTGACGACAAACTTTCCTACCTGGGCAGCCCTGTAGTGGAGGGGTTCAGAGCACTTACCGTCCCTCTCCCCCACCTTAGAGAGACAGTAGCTTTTGCTCTTTATTGGCTATGTTAACATTGGGTAAAGTTACATAGAGTCTCTAAGCCACAGGTCCTCATCTCTAAAATGAGAAAAATCATAGAATTATGGGCATAAAATTAGTTATTTATATAAAGCATTTGATGCAAAAAGTCCCATACTTATCAGCTATTATTAATCGTATTATTGTTCTTGTTCCTCTAGTGCAGTTCTGATTGACGTGGTGGCCAGTCAGGTTTGGGAGGACTGGGATATCTCAAGGCAGGGAGGAGAACAGCAGAGGGGTCTGTTGCTAGGAGAAAGGGTGAGTTGCATGGCTGGGGTGGAATCCAGAACTGAGGACGGTTCCTTTGGCTCCGCAGTCCTCAGTTCCCTATCTGCAAGAGCTCCTGAGGGGCAGGGGAGGTAACTAGCCTTTGAGCCTCCCTCACACGGCTCAGAGGGGTTACAATTACTGATGCTGGTTTCTCAGGGCATCTTAGCAGCAGGAAGCAAACCTTAGGAGTTTTTCAGGAACAGTAAGTAAACAGTATACATTCCCCTGCAGCATAATTAGAGCACCAAAGAGTTTGTGCTGTGAAATACAAGAGGGATCAAGTTGTTCAGAGTGTACTTAGAATGGCCACTCGATGGGAGCCCCTGGAGGGCCTTGCAGATGTATGGCACTGAGGCGCTGCAGGTGAAGCAAGCCCCCCTTCCCTTTGGAAAAAGGGCAGCCCTCAGACAAAATCTACTAACCAGCCCCTGATTCCTTCTGCCACTGCTGCTCAGAGATGAGTTCCCTGCCCAATTAGGCAGGCTCTGTGAAGATTGCTTTCATCAAGCCTTGTTAAGAGGGAAAATAACAGAATGTTCTCACCACTTTCAATTTTACTTTGAAGCTTGCATTTATCTGCCAGAAGGAAATGTTTATCTTTCCCTTGAACGGGTAGGTGAGCCCTGGCATTAACAGGTGATGTTTCTCCAAATACTACTCAGTTCAGCACCATCATTATCCTTTTTCATTGCCAGGGATTAATGGCCAGGAAAATGAAGACTCTTCGTAGGGAACTTGGGCATAAGGACATGGAGAAATGTTTGGTAAGAACCCTCAGATCTTGCGCAGAATTTGAAGTCTCAATGCACACTGCCTCTCGTGCCGGCATTCAATACTGGGAGCTGGTGACAGAGATGGAAAACTACTGCATTAACCACCCTGAAACGCTGCTTTGGAAAGAAATGTAATTCTCTCCCTCAGAACCTTTATTGGCTTTGCACTTCTTGCCATTTGTTATTAAATTCCTTAGCCTGGATATCAAGATGGCTCATCACCTGGCCTCGTGCTACCTGGTCAACAAATACGTGTAGAATGATGAGTGAGATAATCCGTGAAACATGCATAAGCATGGTATCTAGCACATGGCGGAAAGTAATTAGGTTTTATTAATATTTCTATCCACAAAAGCGATTGCTTTTTTCTGCTTAGAATCAATCTGCTATTCCTCCTTCTGCTAATGGTATCCCTTTAAGGAAAACTCTCCCTTTTCCAATCATGTATTATGGGGGGACTGGCCAATTACAGTGCCCCATTTCCCGTCTCCCTGGTCACAGAACTGCATCGACAGGCAGACATGTGACTTAAACTGGGGAAAAGAAAAACTCTTTTCTGGCAGTGTTCAAACAGAAGCTGGAAGCAAAGCTCTCTTTTTTTTCCTCTGGATATAAAGTTGTTAAAATAAAAGCCCAGAGCTGTCTGTGGCCATATTTTTAACTCTTGGGGACAGATGACCTAAGAAAGAAAAGCCAATAAATAGAAAAAACAAACCAAAACAAAAAAGATGTGTGTGTATGTGTGTGTGTGTGTGTGTGTGTGTGAGAGAGAGAGAGAGAGAGAGAGAGAGAGATGTACAGGAGATATGAAGAAAGAAGAAAATATTAAATCTGTGAAATCTGACAGTTCTAAGTCCAACCCCACTCATAAATTTCTTTGGCTTGGACATAGGAGCCTATAACTATTTCCTTTTGTGTTTGACTAATTCAAGATGGCTTTTAACCTCTTGTTGGCCACTTGTAATGTAAGGATAGATGAAGGACAGTCTCTACCCTCAAGGATCTCCATTTCATGGAGGAGACAGAAGCATAAATATTACAAGCAGTCACAATTTCAGTAGCAAAAGCATGTTCCAGACAGCAAGCTGCACCATGACAGCTGCTCTCCTAACCTTCCTCACTCCTTGTTTCTGGTTTGTGACGGTTCCAGAGTTGTCTGGTGTCTGAGTATGTAACTATAAGGAATATCATCAGCTAGAATTTATTTGCTATATCCCTATGCCACCTGGCATTTCCTGTGGCATAAGACCTTTTTGTACATGATGATAAATTTGCAGATAGTACAAGACTTTCTTCCCGAGAGTAAGAATAGCTGAGTGACCCTCAAAAAAAAAAGCTCTGTAATAGGGCTTCTCAACTTCAGGTCCATAGATCCCAGGAGGCAGCCACAAATAGATGAAAGGGAATAACCTTCTGCAATGTTATGCATAATTTCTAGGGCACATGATAATTTTGGAGGTGTGAGGAGACAGAGTCTATAGGTTTTCCAAGATTTGCAGTGGTCATTGAGCCAGGAAATGCACCACAGGGAGATCATGTAAAAGAACTCCCAAAATGCAATATGATTGTGGGAAGGAATGCAAAATAACAAAAAGACTCCCCTCAAGCCCCCCGCCAAAACCCATCTCAAGTCTGCCTTAAACATCTGGAGCACATAGGGAGTTCCTTGTGGCAAGTCTGGAGAACGTGACAACCCAATTAATCTAGAGTCACAGAAACTCCAGAAAGTTGGCATCTCTTCGAAGGAATGTCCTAGGACAATCAGCTGAGGACCTCTTCCAGTTCTACGAGGTGAAAGGAGGATTATCCTTATATTTCCAGTAAGATAATGAGGTGAAAATGCCAGCAGTTGACAGTCCTTTGCCTAAAATGGTCTCCTGATATCCACACGGCTTCCTTTAATACACTGTATGGTTGTTTCTTCTTATTAGTGAGGCTTTCTGTTTATATTCTGCTTATATTTCTATACTGTTTAAGGGCATGATCATGCCACCACCTCTGACACTCATTATTCCCTTATCTAGCTTCCTTTATCTCCTGGCCCATATCATGCACTGAGGTGTCATGTATCTCTTTATGTAATTTAATCACATATTTATTTGTACTTCTTTTTTCTCTCCCTCAGCAGAATGGAAGCTCTGTGAGAAAAGGAACTATAGTATACTTGGTTATACGTTGTATCTCCAGCACTGAGAACAATTCTAGGCACGGAGTACCTGTTGAATGAATGAATAAAAAAAATATCTCTTCCATTTGTTCCCCTACCTAAGTATTCATTGTTCTTTTTCCATCTTGTAAAGATTGTATGACATAAAAGTTAAACGCACAGGCCAAGGTGTCAGAGAGCTCAGGCTGAATCCCAGCTTTGCTGTGAAAATATCTTAACCGATAATAGTTACAATGCTAAATGAGACGGAGAAGGCTTGCTGTCTTGAGAGAGGCATGAAAACCATGCACATCTTAGTTTCTTCGACTCAGTTCTGTAGGTACAGAGGATCTTTTATGGGTTAAGAATAGACCTCAGATTCTACTCTCAGCCCTGTTATACATCTTGGCCAAGTTACTTGACTTCTCAAACTTTAGTTTCTTCACCTCTCAAACAGCACATCTGTCATTATCTCTGTGAAAAAAATGTGTAAAAGCACTTAGTGGTGTCTAAAGCATGAGTTAGTGCTTAGTAAATACTAGCACTTATTACTGTACACACAGGAAGAGCTTGGTAAAAGTTACCTGCTATCAGGGAGTGTTTTCTAACCACTCTACTACCTTTCTGTGCTCTCCTGTGGTATTTGGGATTTCCATTTCATCCACACTGTAGCTCCATTATCACTGTGTGTGTGTGTGTCTGTGTGGCTGTGTGTATGTGCTACATTTTCTCAAATAGATTAAATTCCCAGAAATCTTGCACTTACTTTTGACCTTCTGGAGGGCACAGCCCAGTACCAAGTACATAGTCCCCTTAGTTCTTGGTGATTATTGGGGTGGGGAGTCCTGTCCTTCCAGCTCTTTTATCATTTCTCTCTCTGTTCCATTCTGTTGACTTTAAAGAAAAGGCATTGTGTTAAAATGCACACTTGTTCCTCCCTTAATGCTCAGAAAAGGGCTCTGTGCACAGAGGGGGCTCCAGATAAGCCAAATGAAAGCCTCTTTGCTTGCTAATACCTTACATGAGGAAGTTCCTAATCCACCAATCAATTTCCTCTTCAGGACCCAGCTGAACCGCTGTAGAGTAAATAGCTCATCTCTGTGATCTTTTGTGAAGGAGGAATTTCCTTACAACCTTTACTGAAACCTGACCTCTTTCTTCCTTAAATTTTCCATCTGTAAAAACAGAATAAAAAAGGTACTCAGTAAGTTTGTAAGAAGACTGGGAAAATTTCTGCCAATTGCTTCAGGCTGTGGCAACATGTGAGAGAAGCCAATTCTCAATATTAGCAACGTGGAACATTGTTGCCATTGTACTTTAGTGGTTACCTTCACTTCTGGTTTTGTTGGTTTGAAATACATCAATGATTAAAGATTTCTAGGTGGAAATCTCACAGGTTTAGGTCTTGGATTTGTTTTTTGTTTTTAAGGTTGGCAGAGTCCTTGAGAAAACAATGCTTTAGGTCTCAGCTCTAACATCACATCGTCTGGAAGCCTTCCCTGACGTCCCAGGTAAGTCTGTTCCCTACTACACATGTTCACAGCACCCCGTAGTTTTCCTTTAGAGTCCTCATCAGAGTTTGGAAATAGTTATTGATTTGTGTAACTGTCTAGCTGAGGTCTGCTTTCTCCACCAGGTCGGGGATGAATTTGCTCCGTGGTATCTGGTACATTGTAGTCACTCACAAAAGTTTTGTTCAATAGGGAATCAGTGAAGAGAAATGCTCTTTGTTGGGGAGGACATAGAGAAGGACCTGGTTCCTTTGAAAACAGCAAAGGCCTGGTGGTTTGACTTTGTGCTTCTTCGAAGGCCCGTCTTTTCGCTGATCATCAGGAAGACAGGCCAGCAGATAACTGTTGAATGCAGCTGGTCTGAAACTCAGGGAACAGCATCTTGCTGACACATGTCTCTAAGCTCTCGGTAATGCTTAAGTCCATGATTAAATTTCATAAATAGTGTCAGATGAGAAAAATAGTGATTTGGATCAAAACAGGAAAACGGCCTGGGGGCAGTTTCCAGAACGTGAAGGAAATCATTACCTCTTCCTCAGGACTGTTATGTCTGGACCGGCTGCGATGGAGGCCGTGATGGCAAAGAACAGTTTCACTAGGGGACAATAACAAATCCCTATGGGATCCACTGGAAACACACCTCTCCTTTTCTCATTGAGTTCCTTTTAATCCTTATGCATTGTCCCTTAGAAAGGTGTCTGTGGCGGGGTGCTGGGAGGGGGTTTCATCCCACTCATCTCTTCTCCTCTCCTCTTACTTACTTTGTATTCCTCAGCTGCCCTTGAGGGGCCCAGCTCCTTCCTGTTTACATCGATGCCTTTGAGACTCTGGGTATGTTTCCTCACTGGATTCCAGGGGACGCCTACTGGTTTCTAATGCGTGGCTGTAGATCCTTCAGACTCTTCAGGGTAGCACAGCCTCAAAACCAAAAAGCCTTTCTTTTGCTAGTTTTGATCCTTTTATAATGTCATTTTGCTGAAATATTCTGTAAGCAAAGTCTCTGTCTCTTTACTCGGCCTACTAGTTGGAGGATAAATACATAGATTAGCATTTCCCAAGTTGTGTTTTGTGAAGTACCAGTTTCAGGAGATACATAATTAGTTAATATCTACTCTTGCCAGAGTCTGTGCTAACCATTGTTGATAAAACAGAAAAAAACAGTCACGGGCTGTCCTCTCATGGCACCCACCATCTAGGGAGAAGACAGCTGTTAGTATGGTAATTAGATGGTTATGTGTGAAATTTTCATGTGACATAAGTTTCATACATGAAAACCGTACAGTTCTGTGAGAGCATATATTCAGTGGCAGAGGTTGGTACCTTTTTTTCTCTAAGGGGCCAGACAATAAATCTGTTTGGTTTCCAGGCCAAATGGTCTTTGATCCAAGTACAAAATTCTGTTGCTGCAGTATGAAAGCAGTCATAGAAAACATGCAAACAACATGCAACCGTGAGCGTGCCTGTGTTCCAGTGAAACTATGTATGGATACCGAAATGTGAATCTCATGTTATTTTTGTATGTCACATAATATTCTTCATCTGATTTTTTCCCATCATTTAAAAATGTGAAGACAATTCTTAGCTTGTGGGCTACACAAGACGGCCCATGGGCTATAGTTTGTCCGCCCTTCCTGTAGGGCTCAGGGACCTTTCCTGAAGGAGAGATGTTTGATCTGGGAGCTGAAATCTGAGGAGCACAGCTGGGTAGAGAGGGGGCCGGGGGATGATGGTAATGGTGACGAAGGCTGGTGGGCAAAAACCACTTTAGTCTGTTAATGGTGTTGAAAATAAAAGGGAATCTAGGGAGATAAGGGAAACATCAACACTGAAGATTTGGAGAAGTTCCTGCTGTAAAGAAATCTATTTGGTTTTGCTTAAACCAATGTTTTCAAACCCTTCTTGGGCTGAGTATATATCAACATGTAGGGAACACAGTTTTGGAAGTGCAAGCCGAGGGAGTCCTTGGCTATAAAGGAACACCAGAATATACTGTGTAGTTTTATACCAATAAATTTATCCATGCCAATGACCCTGGAATCCATGTAGTGCTTTCACGTGGCTCTTTCTGAGAATTTGTGTCTCTTTAGTGAGGGATCTTTTAGGCTAGAATTTGACATGACTGTTTTTGCAAACAGCTCAAGCGTGAACTTTCCTGGGGGCAAGGAGGTGGGCTGTATGGCTCCCCGAGGTCCCCGCCTGCCTTTTAATGATGCATTATAACTGCAAGAGAATTGAATGTATTGTACCAAATGCTCAGTGGGGAAAACAATAGCAGTAGATACTTAGCTGATGATGACATACAGCTCCTCGGGAGAGCTGTGAGAACCTATTGATTCTCAGCTCATAAAATGCTTACTTGAAAACTCTAATATCTATAAGAGTTTTCCAAGTGCTGTGCCATTAATGTGGTTTCTCCCAGAGCATCCAAGTAAAAAGTAAAACAGTTTTGTCCTTCATCTACATGTCTCCAAATACCTAGAAGTTTTGAGTTGATTAGGACATATAGTTGGATAGTAGGTTGAATTTTCCCCCATTCTTCCAGTTATTTTGACTACATGACTTTAAATGTATACATAAATTATTTGTTGTTGTTTTTTGGATGCAGGATAATATCCTCCATCTAATTCTTTTAAAATTCTCCTTCACTGTGGCCAGAGAAAATTTTGATAAGTTCTTTTTGATCAGCACTTTTTACATTATGTTTCCTTTTTGGTCTGGGATGGCTTTCCTGTGATAGCTGTATATTGGGTGAGTCTTAGGAGCTGGTTTGTTTAGGAAGCTAGTCAACACCATAAAATAGCAAATTCAAGGGAAACATCAATGGTTACTACCAAGGAACTGAATTCATTCTCTTTTCTGCCTGAGTGTCTTTCTCTTATTTCTGTCTGTGTCTTTTTAATTGCTACACCTCAGCTTCAGATCAAAACAAGAGAGAAATACACATACAATTAGACTTTCTGCTCTTTTGCATGGTGCCGTTGCCGAGGTACAAAACTGATTTGAGTGATTCTGCGGAACTTTTCCATTACCCTTGTGGAGGAAGCAGCATTCATTATACATCAGAGCAATCTGCTGTAAATGATGTATTTATCTTGTTTCCTCTAGTCAAGTTTAAATCCTCAGTTCGCCTTCATGTGAATCTTCCTTAAAGCCATAAAACATTAAAGCTGAAGGGACCTTAGAAATTCTCAGGCCGGGCTTCCTTGCTCTCAGAAGAGGAAATGGAGGTGCTGGGATGGTAGCAGAGTCAAGGTTAACTGCTGTCTTTTGACTCCCACTCCAGGACTCTCTCTGGCCCAGCGTTTGTTTGCCACGCAGCACCTGAGACTCTTCTGACTTGTTTTCGATTTCCTATTTCACCAACTAAGCTCGAGTAATAAAAAACTGCTTCTACTTTCTGCATTTGTGAGCACACAGCTAGAGGGAAAGGTAACTAGTAAGGGATTCCTGTGGACTGGTTACTGACCTTCTTCATGAGCGTACACTCATTTGAGTTAGCTTTAGTTTGAGAAAGTTGGTGTCCGTTTATCCCAAAGGACTTGCGAGCATACAACACTGTGCCAGCAACTTTAGGGGGATCGGTAAAACAAGATAGCTTAAATTAACTGATGGTTATAGAATATGGACTTATGCATAGGATTGTCAGATAAAACACAAGATATCCAGGTAAATTAAAATGTTAGATCAATATCTTTTTTAGAATAAGCATGTCCCAAATATGGTATGTGGTATTCTGGGGTTCCTGCATTTATATTGGCTAAAGCTGGTAATTTTACTCATGGATGGCTGACTGGAAATTTATGATGAGGTCTCAAGGCTTTATGGAGATTAGAACTGGAATGGATCTTTGAGATCATTTCAAACCCTTTACATTCGATGAAGAGAATTTAGGCTTAGACAAGATCAGTGAGTTGCCATGGTTTGCAGATCTGGCAAGTGGCAGTGCTGGGCCCTCTGTCTGTCTGTTTTCTAACCCTCGGTTAAACGTGGCACACTGACTTAATTGGTACAGTGTGCACCACAGTCTGGTGTGTTCAAGAAAGCTCCAGACGGGAAGTAAGACTTGAGCTGAGTTTTGAACGAAGGGAGAGTGGCTTTGGTGAAGGCATTCTGGTGGAAGGGCAAGTGTAAGCAAATGTGCAGAAGCAGGAATCAATATTTGTTTAGTGAAGAAAGGAATGGGAAAGGTGTCTCTGGGATGCGGATCAGTCCCAGGACCAGAGAATAAGTCAGCTCTGTGTCACGACCAAACAATTTTGAGAGAAGGAGAGCTGTTTTGAGAATTTAAATAGCAATTTTTGAAAGTCCGTAGGATTAATTTACCACTCAAATTGTTAGGGTGGTCTGTAGAGGACCGGTTTGTTTTAGTCTGGGAAATGTGACTCAGCTCTGTATGGAAAACCTACGTAAGCGAAGTGGTGGGCAGGAGCCAGACCTTCAAACCGAGTTTTCCGGTGGGAACCAGGCCTAGAAAATGCATACAGACTGTTATGGCTTGCCCTTGCTAAAACTCCATCACCCTGGTCTAAAACAACAAATGTGGACTTTCTATCTTCAAGGTAATATCCAAAGCTTGTGTGAATTTTCCCAAAGACAGAACTAATCAGCTTGTCACCATTCCCCTCTGCATGTTATTTTCATTTCCTTGATTGTACCTAAAATGTAGACAATGATATTCTATGTAATAGATAATAAATCCTTCTTTGATGTAAGAACTGAGGAAAACAATAAAAGCTTGTCTAGCCAAGGGTCGAGGCGCTCTCCTCTTGAGAGAGTGGCCGAGGCATTCAGAGACACTCTCCCCTTGAGAGAGGAGCCGTGCTGCTCCCTTTGTCTCCACAGGATTGCTGTCGCTTGTGCATTGATTCTCGTCCTCAGCCACAACAGGTGGACTCTGCTGGCTGGAGTCTGCCACAGTGGTCACCTTATGTTTTCCTCAGATTTTTCACTTCTTCTAGGGAGGAAGAATAGCAATATCCCATTTCCCTTTGGAAAACGAGCGAAGAGTAGGGATGGTAATTATCCACTGAGATTTTTTTAGAATATATTTTATTGATTATGCCATTACAGTTGTCCCATTTCCTCCCCTTCATTCCCCTCCACCCTGCACACCCCCTCCCACCCACATTACCCCCTTTAGTTCATGTCCATGTGTCATATGTTCTTTAGCCTCTACATTTCCCACACTACTCTTGCCCTCCCCTGTCTATTTTCTCCCCACCTTCTATGCTACTTATTCTCTGTATCTTCTCCCCTCCCTCCTCCTTCCACTCCCCTGTTGTTAACCTTCCACGTGACCTCCATTTCTGTGGCTCCGCTCCTGTTTAGGTGTCTGCTTAGTCTGCTTTTGTTTTTGGTGTGGATGTTAATAACTGTGAGTTTGCTGTCCTTTCACTGTTCATATTTTTTATCTTCTTTTTCTTAGATAAGTCCCTTTAACATTTCATATAATAAGGGCT
>PVKM010020856.1:0-23045 GCA_004027735.1 Carollia perspicillata
TGATCTCAAATTTTGATTTTGCTTCCCAGCTATTGTCAGCAGTTTGGTTCAGCTAAACTGGTAAAAATTCTCTACAATTTTGGATGTTTCTTACATTGACCTATGGCTTGTGGCAAACTGATTTTAGCTTCTAGCCAATTAAAAAGTGATCAAATTATATAATTAAGAGAAAAAGGGCATAAAACAGTCTGATTAATATGATTAATATGAACCTAGTTTCATATTTCTTAAAAAAGTACTTTCTCTATTGGTTAAGGTCTTGTTAAAATAGGCTCAAAGTCCCATTCTATAAATTGAAAAGAGTCCAATGTTCTTAAAATTTTCTTCCGATTCCTGAGACCCAGGGTTACCTTTGGTTCTGAGCTGCAGCTTCCTTCAACAGTGATTATTCTGATTTCCAAAGCATGTCACTCTTCTTCTGTTCACACTGATTCAGATGTGAAATTCAGCTATTTCACCTAATTTCCATGAAAAACAAGTCACATAAAGTGCTGTGTGTTCAGCAGACTGTACTAAACGAGTATGGAAATGGAGATATTTACATTAAAGTAATGCAAATAGCGGTCCATTGTACCTGAATTTCATCAATTCCAAGACATGCAGCTTTTCACATTTTAATATCTCTGAAATAAAAATGCACCTTACAATTGAAGGTATCCCCTAGTTTAGTTGGCAGTGTCTTCTTTTTCTCAGTGGTACCTAAAGTAATGGTATCTTTTACAATCAGTAGTGTCTTAGATTCCATAAGAAAAGAATTCTACTTCTCTGGTTTTAAAAAGTCCTCTGGTAATTTCTGCTACATAGGCTCTACCTTCTTGCCGTGGTGCCTTGATCCAGTCTGGTGTCACATTGCTTCAGCCCATTTCTGATGCCAACAGTTAAGTGCTGCGGACAGTTCCACGGCAGCTCACGCTAACAATATTACCTTGAGTGTGCTCCATTATTTTACTCTTTGCTGCAGATAAATCTGCCTGGCCAACTGTAGCACAGAACCAGCTCAAAATGATCCTATCTTTTTTTTTTTTTAACAAGACAACAGACTGAAACTGAAAGTTGTGCAGGTGAAGAGGCTGCAGAGGAGAGAACTTTGACCTCCAGCTGTTTCTAGAACCAGAATCTCGCCCTGCCCACCCCAGGGAGCCAAAGACTTGGATTTAACCTAAGGTTGAACACTGGGACCCTTTCATAGGCGAAGGGTCCTTGTCCAGGAAGATCCAATGCTGAAGCCCCTTCACCATAAATGACTATGTTCCAAGGTCCTCCAATTAAAACTTGCCTACCAGCAATTCCACCTACCTGTTCTCCCAGCCTCTTAGAAACCTGCCTGAACCCCGGATCGGAGAGTTTGGGCTTTTGGGCATTAGCATCCTGCTCTCCTAGGTGGCACCATTCATGATAAAATAGCCAGCCTTTCTCCACTGCAATTCTTGGTGTCTAGTGTTTGGCTCTGCCAGTGCTGGGTGAACAGACTCTTTCTGTTTGGTAACACAAACAGAGCTCCGAAGTGTGGAGCTAAGGGCAGTGTTCAACTAATGGGTGTCAGGAGCTGGTGGGTAGTGCTCCTGCCTCCCTTGCTTCATGGGATAATTTGGGGGCATTTTTGGTGCTTCTTTGGAGGTTCTGGACAAACCAGTCCCACAGCGACAACCTTGATAACGTACCTTGTACTAGGTTCTGCGCCTTCCCTTTCTCATCCTCCTAGCTCTCTTGCTCCTTCTCTCTAGATCACCTCTCAAATAAAGGATCTGCACACAAATCCTTGTTTCAGGCTCTGGTGTGGTTTGACTGACTGATTGATTTTTTTTTTTTTTGGTGGGGGGAAACTCAAGCCAGAACCCCGTTTGTGCTTTTCTCTCTCAGAGCCCTGTCTTTTCTAACCCCGACTGTCAGCTCTTTTCATTTCTTACATCCAGATTCAGCTCAGGCCCCCTCTTTGCATATCCAAGATTTCAACTGCAGTTTTGAAAGCTATACCAGATTCTGTCTAGGACAAAAAGTAAAGAGTGTTTTGATTTTTTCAGCGTAAATTTCTGTAGAAAGGAAAACTGTAAGGATCTACACTAAAATGTCAAAAATGGTTACCTGAACTTCTGGCCAAGATGGAAGTATAGGTAGACACACTGTGCCTCCTCGCACAACCAAAATAAGGACAACACAATTTAGAAACAAAATCACAACCAGAACTGACAGAAAATTGAACTGTATGAAAGTCGGACAGCCAAGGAGTTGAAACAGAAACATTCATCCAGACCGGTAGGCGGGGCGGAGTTGAGTGGTTGAGCGGAGAGGGGTAGTAGCACAAGAAGCAGTGACACCGGGTGCGCAAGACACCCTGGGCACGTACGTCGGCAGCGACTGGTCCCTGGGCACACAGGCAGCAGCTGGCAGACCCTGGGCGCAGGGTGACGATTGTGAAGCAAGGCACAGTGGGCAAGGTGGCTGGCTGACCGGGCAGTAGTCCCACATTCTTACGCAGATAAACCAGGTGGAAACTGGAGAGTGAGACAGACAGCACAACCCAGGGTCCCAGTGCAGGGAAATTAAGCCACAAAACACAGACTGAAAACACCTGTGGGGGTTGAAGTGCATGGAGAGACTCCCGGCCTCATAGAATAGTACATTGGGGAGACCCACAGGGTCCTAGAACGTACACAAGTCCACCCACATGGGACTCAGCACCAGAAGGGCCCAGTTTGCTTGGGGGAAGCGGCAGAAGGGACTGAGGTCCGGTAGAGAGCAGAACAAGTACCATTGTTCCCTCTCTGACCCCACCCCCACAGATAGCGTCAGGACCCAGCAACTGGGTTGACCCGCCCAGGTGAACACCTAAGGCTCTGCCCCTCATGTGTAACAGGCGCGATCTGAACTAAAGATTATGGCTCGAACAGAAGAACAAATCAAATCCCCAGAACCAATACTTTTAAGTGATCAAGAGATAGCCAGCCTATCAGATGCACATTTCAAAGCACTGGTGATCAGGATGCTCACAGAATTAGTTGAATTTGGTCACAAATTATATGAAAAAATGAAGGCTACGCTAAGTGAAATGAAGGAAAATGCACAGGGAACCAATAGTGATGGGAAGAAAATGGACTCAAATCAATGGAGTGGACCAGAAGGAAGAAAGAAACAACCAAAGAGAAGAGAATGAAAAAACAAGAATTCAGAAAAAATGAAGAGAGGCTTAGGAACCTCCAGAACACCTTTAAACGTTCCAACATCCGAATTATAGGGGTACCAGAAGGGGAAGAGGAAGATCAACAAGTGGAAAACTCATTTGAACAAATAATAAAGGAGAACTTCCCCAATCTGGTAAAGAAAATAGACTTCCAGGAAGTCCAGGAAGCTCAGAGAGTCCCAAAGATGGTGGACCCAAGGAGGAACACACCAAGGCACATCATAGTTACATTAGCCAAGATTAAAATGAAGGACAAAATCCTAAAAGCAGTAAGAGATAAGGAGACTGTTACCTATGAAGGAGTTCCCATCAGACTGTCAGCTGATTTCTCAAAAGAGACCTTGCAGGCAAGAAGTATTCCAAGTCATGAAAGGCAAGGACCTGCATCCAAGACTGCTCTATCCAGCAAAGCTTTCATTTAGAATGGAAGGGCAGATAAAGTGCTTCTCAGATAAGATCAAGTTCAAGGAGTTCATCATCACCAAGCCCTTATTTTATGAAATGTTAAAGGGACTTATCTAAGAAAAAGAAGATAAAAAACATGTATAGTAAAATGACAGCAAACTCACAATTATTAACAATCACACTTAAAAGCAAACTAAGCAAACAACTAAAACAGGAACAGAACCACAGAAATGGAGATCAAATGGAGGGTTATCAACAGGGGAGTGGGAGGAGGAGAGAAGGGGAAAGGTACAGAGAATAAGTAGCATAGATGGTAGGCAGAAAATAGACAGGGGGAGGGCAAGAGTAGTGTGGGAGATGTAGAAGCTAAAGAACTTATGACACATGGACATGAACTAAAGGAGGGGAATGTGGGTGGGAGGGGGTGTGCAGGGTGGAGGGGAATGAAGGGGGGGAATGGGACAACTGTAATAGCATAATCAATAAAATATATTTAAAAAATGGTTATCAGAAGATAGAAGGATGAGTGGTTTACATTTTCTTCTTTTGTTGTGTTAAAAAAAGAGAGAGACAGTGGTTTCAAATGGAGTCACTTGCACTAAGCCCGTGTCACCAAACCAAGGCAACACCTAAATAGCAATTCCAGCATCTCCTAGTCCATTTGGAATTTCCTGGTCAGCAGTACTGAGGTCATCCACCTGACAGATGTAAAGAAAGGTGAGGTAATCTGCTCTCCTTTTTTCTGCCCTCTTCTGCCTATAGGAGCCTCCAATTTTGTACAGCTTCTCAGAGATCCTACTTGCCAGATGCGATGCTACCTGATTCATGAATCACTGAGTAAGGCCAAGTAGATACTCAAATTTACTCAGTTGAATTTTGTTTTTTAACAGTTCCTTTGTATTTTCCAATTTTTTTTGTGATGGATATGTCTTAATTTTATAGCAGGGAAAAAACAATAAAAGTTAATATAAAAACTTGGTCCAACTGACTCTTTTGTTTTTAAAATAACTTTATTAAGGCATAATTTATATACTGCAAGCTTACCCATTTCAAGTGTACAATTTAATGATTTTTAGTAAATGTACCTAGTTGTTCAACCATTACCATATTCAGTTTTAGAGCATTTTCTTCTCTCCAAGGTCTTTCATATCTGTTTACAATTAATCCTCCTTCCCACCAGAACCCTGGCAAACATGAATTCACTTCTCTTTAGATTTTCCTTTTCTGGTCATTTCGTATAAATAGAATATTGCAATATGTAATCTTTTCTGTTTGGTTTCTTTCATTTGGCATCTTTTTAAAGTTCATTCACATTGTAGCAAGTATCTGTATTTTACACTTTTTTTAAATTAGTATTGGTATTCCATTAGGGATATACCACATTTTGTTTATCTCTTCACCAGCTGATGGGTATTTGGGCTCTTTCCACTTTTTGGCTCTTAAGAATAATGCTGGCCCTGGCTGGTGTAGCTCAGTGGATTGAGCACGGGCCTGCAAACCAAACAACCCCAGTTCTATTCCCAGTCAGGGCATGTGCCTGGGTTACAGACCAGTCCCCAGCAGAGGATGCACAAAAGGCAACCATACACTGATATTTCTCTCCCTCTGTCCTTCCCTTCCCCTCTAAAGATAAATAAATAAAAATCTTTAAAAAAAGAATAATGCTGATATGAACATAATTGTATGAATCTTTGTGGGAACATGGTTTATTTTTCTTGAATAGGTATGTAGGAATGGAATTGCTGGCTTATGTGAAAAATTTATATTTAACTTTGTAAAAAACTGAAAATCTTTTCCAAAGTAGTTGTACTTTTTCACATTCCCATCAGTAATGTATGAGAATTCCTGTTTCTTAACATTTTTGCTACTTGTTATCTTGTTATTGTCTGTCTTTATGATCATACACATTCTGGTGGCTAGGAAGTAGTAATTCATTGTGGTTTTAATTTACATTTCTCCAAGAACTAACAATGTTCATCTTTTCATGTGCTTATGAGCCATTTGTATGTCTTTTTGGGATATGTCTCTTCAAATCTTTTACCCATTTAAAAACTGAATTGTCTTCTCATTGAGTTGTAAGAGTTTTTTGTATATCCTGGATACAATTTTTTTCTTGCTATATATGTGAGGGACAAACATTTTCTCCAGTCTGTGTCTTGTTTTTTTCTTTTCTTAATGATGTCTTTTGAATGTAAAGTTGGTTCTGAAAAATTTTTAATTTTGAAATAAATAAGGATTTACAGGAAGTTGCAAAGATAGACAGGTCCTATGTACCTTTTGCCCAGTTTCACTCCCAAACTTCTCATTTTGATTGTCCGGTTTATCAGTTTTTTTATTTTATGGACCTAACTTCTTGGTTGGGCCTAAAGAAACCTTTGCTTAATCCAAGGTCTTGACATTTTCTCCTGCTTTATTCTTAAAGTTTAATAGCTTTAGTTTATATTAATGTCTCTGATCCATTTTGAATTAATTTTTGTATAGTGTTAGGTAAAGTTCTGTGTTCATATTTTTGGAATGTGGATATCCAATTGTCCCAGCACCATTTGCTGAAAAACCTCCTTTCTATCTTTGTCAAAAACCAACTGACCATAAATATAAGGATTTATTTCTGAACTCAGAAATCTGTTCCATTGATCTGTTTATGCTTATGTCAGTACCAGAAAGTTCTGAGAACTTATATTAAATTTTAAGATTAGGAAATGGAAGTTTTCCAATTTTGTTCTTTTTCGAAAAGTTTTTGCTATTCTGTCTTTTTGATTTTCATGTACATTTTAGGTACAATTTATCAATTTCTGCAAAAAATCCCGCTGGAACTTTGACAGATTGAGTTGCATCTCTAGATCAATTTCAGGAGCACTATCATCTTAACGATACTGAGTCTTCCAATCGATGAATGTGGAATGTTTCTCCACTTATTTAGATCACATTAAATTTCCCTCAGCAATTTTTTAAAACTTTATTTTACAAATTTTGCACTTCTTTTGCTAAATTTATATCTTAGTACTCTTGTGAATGGAATTATTTGTACGTTCTCATATGTAGAAATACAATTTATTTCCATATATTAATCTTGTATCCTGCAACCTTACTGATCTTCAATTTTAATAGGGGTCTATGTGTGTGTGCACACATGTGTATGCTGATCTTCTACATAAAGAATCATGTTGTCTTCACACAAGAACAGTTTTACTTCTCTTTTTCTAATCTAGATGCCTTTTCCTTTTCTTATGATTATACTGGCTAGAACTTCCAGTACATTGAGTAGAAGTTGCAAGAGCTGACATTCTCACGTTATTTTTTCACCATTAAGTATGATGTTAGCAGTAGGTTTTTCACAGATGCCCTTTATCACATTGAGAAAGTCCTCTTCTTTTTCAAGTCTGTTGAGAATTTTTACTATGAATTGGCTTTTGCTAGAGGCTTTTCTGAATCTACTGAGATGATTATGTGGTTTTTATTCTTTATTAATATGGTATATTACATTAATTGATTTTAGAATATTAAAACATTTGCATTCCTGGATTGAATGCCACTTGCTCAGAATGTATAATCCTCTTTGTATGTTGCTAGATTTAGGATCAATCTGAATTTTAAAGATATCCTGACTTCAGCAGAAATTAGTCAGCTGAAGTGGTCTCTTTATAAAATCTTGATGATATATATTTTTTAGCCCTCATCCAAGGATATGTTTATTGATTTTAGTGAGCGAGAAGGAGAGACAGAGGAAAACATCCATGTAAGAGAGAAATGTTGATCATTTGCCTCCCATATACACCCCAACTCGGGATTGAATCTGCAAGCTTTTGGTGTATGGGGTGCCACCCTATCCAACTGAGCCACCCAGCCAGGGCAAAATCTTAATGGCTTTAATAATATTCTTAACAATTAGAAAATTCAAATATCAGTATTTTTTGACATCCAAAAGGTTCAAAACACTTCCACTGAGTATGATCTATGTTCCAATTAACAATGTAGAATGTGCTTTCAAACTATGCATTTTTTTACATTATGCAAATATTTTATTCATCTGGATAAGAGGGAGTCAATTCAATTTTGTGAAAGCTTATTATTCATTTCTTAGTAATATCTTTTGAGGCCATTATACAGTTTATTTCATCACTACAATTATAGGTTCAAACTCTTACAAACTTTCTCAGCCACAAAAACTCAGGAAGTTCAAGCTATGCAATTTTAATACCTAGTTCTTGCTTTGAACAGTGAACATTACAGATTCGTCCCCATATTTGTCCTTTTCTTTCAAAATGAGTTTGAAAAGATCATTCTCCTTTTTACAAGCTAGAAAGTGCCCTTCGTATAATGAAGACTCAAATTTTATCTTATTGTGATGTCCCGGAACGCTTCTCATAAAAAATATGATGTCATTTCTTTCATCACTGATGCTATCAGGAGGCATCATTTCCTATAGAGAAAAAAATATTAATTTTTTAGGATGTGAACAATTAGCATATGTGCAGTTTATTTTAAAGTATATTACTGCATAGAACTAAAGAAGTTTGCATTATCATGAATTAAGATAAAGATCTCTGAATATAAAAACACCGATCTCTCCCTCTTAATTCCTAATCTCCTATTCTCATTGTCCATTTGGCTTTTCCTACCATGAAATGCACATTCAGGTCTAGGTCTATAGTTTTTTCCTATTTATTAATCATACAGTTCCTTCTCTCTTCTTCCATTTAGTGAAGTTCCTATCTGCTGAAGATAGAGTCGGTTTTAACAAAGATCACAACCTTTCTGGGCTAATGTCAGTTCCTGTCTTTTCCAGCCATTCAGAACTAAAGACACTGATAACCTCCACCCACAGGCCTAGCCTAGCTGTAGTTTGTGAGCTGACTGTGAGGAAGGCAGAAATGACAGGGATCTTAGCTGCTTCCTTCCTTCATTGAAGGCTAGAACTGAAACTTACTATCAATAGACTCACTACAGCTGTTCTAGGACTAAGTCCTTGATTCCTATACAACCTTGCCATAGTGGCTTAGTCAGCAGCCTTTGACTTTTCCCTGCCAAGTACTCCACTTCCGTAGTAGTCTTGCATTTCTATTCTGAAAGTAGTCTTTGGCTAGGCTCTGCCCTGAAAGGCCAAATTCTTACTTAAAAAATTTTTTTTTGTATTGATTTGAGGAAGAAGAAGAGGAAGGAAAAGAGAGAGCAACAGAGAAACATAGATTTGTTGTTCCACTTATTTACATATTCATTGGTTGATTCTTGTGCATGCCATGACCAGGGATCAAACCCACAACCTTAACATATCAGAAAAACGCTCTCACCAACTGAGCTACTTGGCCAGAGAAAGGTTAAATTCTGATTCTTATATCTTTCAGACACAGATTAGGGTTATCTCAAGAATAGCTAGATCACTTGAAACTATAGTCCTGCTGTTCATCTTAAGTGACAGTATTGCTTACACTTTTTCAATTATTGTATCATACCTGTTTTTCAAGAGGGACTAGAAAATCCAAGGACCATCCAAGGTTCTTTCCATGTTAATTCTGGAACCAGCAGACATTTGAACTTAATTTTGACCCCACAGTAACAAAAATTCTCATGATCGTAACTAAGGACTGATGGAGATACCTCCAGATCCAAAATATTAATAGCATTCTAGCTTCCTCCTACAATACCTGAAAGAAGTTTGGGTACCTCCAAACTTCTCAGTCAATTATGGAATTTATAGTCATAACTCTTAACCTTTGTCCTTTATCAGTGAGTGTGAGTATATTGATAACAGTATAAACTAGTTGTCCCACAAACGTATATTTCTGCAGCTCTCTATTGTATCCCAGAATTTGGGAAGAGATCTCAAGCTGGGGAGCCAATTTGGTACTAACCTACTCGAATGTGTAAGTGAGAAATAGCCCTTAGCCAAAGCTTCAGAAGCTCTAGAAGTGTTAGAGGGAGCCAAACCTGTTAGGTCAAACCTAGCATGAAAAGTTGAAGTTGAAAAGTGGGGGTATGGATAGACATTTCAGAACAGGGGCAAGGAAATCCCAGAACAGTAGCTTTCCTTGGTTTTGGTGCTGTTTATTCTTAGCCATCACAGGGAAGGTGCACAGTGAATGGATGTGGAAACAGTCCTGTGTAATGAAACTCAAGTGCTGCAAGGGCCTAAGGGATTGTTTATATCAGGAGGGGTTGAATACCAACCCAGAGAAAGTTAAGCTTGACCTAATATCTGGTTTGGTTTTTTTTTTCCCCCTCTCCCAAGTGCATTAGCAAGTTTGAGAGAATCCAGACCATGCCTGGATACATATACAAGAAACAGACACTAAGAGTAACTTATTGAGGAAATCTCTGCTGGTGTCGTGAAGGTTCTTACTCAGAGAAAACAGGGGTAACCATAAGCACTAGGACTTAATAGCTAGTCACCAACACAGAAAGGTGAGCACATAATGGTGGCCAGTTGTGTTTTATTATCTAGTAGAACTTAGTCTATGTTTATAATCACTGGTAAGATCCTTATTAGTCGGGGGAAAACAAATTAAAGAGCATGAACTAAAACTATCTCTTTTCATCCCCTCTTTCCCTCCTTCCTTTCCTTCCTCTCTCCCACCCTCCATCCCTTCCTCCAACTAGTTTACTGAGTTCCTTTCAGAAGCAGATTTGCTATGAAGCTAATGAAGCTTAAATGTCAGAGCACCCCCCCTCTACCCCAACATGCACAGGTCTCTTCTAAAGCCCCTTCTTTTCTTATTCGAAATAAATTGTCAACTTTATTCCTTTGGTAATTTTATATTCTCTTTCTTTAAAAGGCATGCCCAAATTGTGTATGCTTCAGGCTCCCCCAAACCTGGATTTGCCCCAGTACCTACTATATGCCAGCATTATTTCCATCTTTTTTTTAACACTCTCCAGGCCCTCTAAATAATAATCCACTTATAGTTCAGGCTTATCCCAGGCTCTGAATCTGCCTCTGCAGCTGAATTAGTTTTACTTTACCCCACAGGGCTCGAGATTGGCCGTCTCCCTCCTTCCTTTCTGATTTTGTTGCTAAGGAAGAACATGCTTAATCCTCTCCGCCCTGCCCGTCCATCCCCAGGCCTGGAAAGCCATTATGATAACTAAGCTTCCTGCTTGTCAGGAGAGAGAATCAGGACTCTAAATTGTCACCCAAAAGTGTTGGAAGGGATGGGTCTGGTTGGAAGGTGATGAATAAAGGATTTGTTTGGAGGCTGTATTTGTGGCATACATACTGATTTTTACTTGGATTATATTTTAGATTGGCTTTTTCCTTCTTCCCAAGTTGCCCCTTGACATGTCTACTAAGGTCATACTCTAACCTTCAGTTCCCACAGCAATATTTTACCAGCAAATCCCCACTTGGAAACTCTTCAAGAGAAAAAAAAATGGAGAATAGAGGAAAAAAAAGCTGCGACTAGAAATAGTTTATACATGGCTTTAAGATACATTATACCATTGCTTTTACAGCTAATCTTGTTGATTTTATTCATTTAGATTTACATTAAAAATAACATACATCAACTGAAAGCTGGAGGATGCAGTTGAGAAGCAGGAACAAAAATTTAAGGGTTAAAATATTATCATCATAATTCACAAAGTATATAGAGGGTTTACAGAAGAATAATTAGTTTCATTTTGTTTAGGAAAAGTTATTTGGGAAAAGTATGTAATTCTTAAACAAATATAATAATTCATATATGCCTTCAATATTATTGTTTATTATAGAATGATTATTCAGAAGAGACAGGTTATGAAACAAAGGTTATACTTCTTCCCTATGGCAAACTTAGAAAGAGCCTGATGTTACCACAGATCAAAGAGCTGGACAATTTTTAATAGCTATTTTAATGGTCCTTGGCTTCTTGCCATTCTTGTTCTAGACAAAAAGTTGAACTGAAGATATTTAGTTTTTTTAAATTTTCCATATAAATATGACTAAAACAAATTTAAGCTCAGCCTTACCTTAAAGGAAACACTTTTGTTCTTACAGGAAAGAGTAAACATTTTATTACACTTCACAGAGATTGTTACTGCCATGCCTCGAGGGAGGCTGTCTTTATACATAGACAAGATAATTTCAGTTCGGGGTGCATTACCTGCAATAAACATTAATAAATGAGAACACTAGTTATAAGAACTTTTGCAAATCAATATTTATGACACTTAGCCAAGGGATAATCCTTAGTAGACCCATGACTAATCCTACATTGAGATTCAGCCAATTAGCTGAGACTACACCCAGTTGCTCACATATTCTTTAAAACACACTCAAATATGTATTACAACACAAAAGCAGCAAATTTTGAGTGCTTAAGAGACATTCTGAATTCTAAAAGATTGTCTTTAACTTTTAAATGCTAAACAGAATCATAAAAATCTATCTCTTAAGGTAAACATTCAGGATTTAAAATTTTTTATTACCATTTGGTCCCCTTACACCCCCACCCCCGAAATCACCACACTCTTGTCCATGTCCATGAGTCCTTTTTCCTGTTTGCTCAATCCTTCTAGCCCCTGCCCTCCCCTACCCCCTTAGCTGTCACCCTGATTGATCTCTGTCTATGAGTCTGTCTCTATTTTGCCTATTAGTTCAGTTTGTTCATTAGGTTCCACTATGAGTGAAATCATATGGTATTTGTCTTTCTCTGACTGGCTTAATTCATTTCGTATGGATGAACTTGGAGAACATTATGCTAAGTATTTTTCAAGAGTACACATTCACCGTTTCAACTCTGCCTAAACTCTGATATTTGAATTCATACCTTGGAAAGCACAGTAAACCTACTCATTTTCTAAGGCACTCTAAATTTATGGCAGAGAACAGACTTACTTGAAATCCTTGTGTATTTGTTTTTAATTCTGTGTTTTGAAAATGGTATTAGCTATTTCAGCTATAACCAGCAGGTATTAGGATCCAACTCTGTAGAGATCTTATTATACAGTTAATGCAATTGCAATGAAGGGATTGGTGGTCCAAATGTAGGCCCAGAGTAGCATGACCCCTAGCAATATCTTTAAAAACATTTTAAAAATTAAACTTATTGGGGTAATACTGGTTACTCACATTATATAAATTTCAGGTGTACAATTTTATAATACAACATCTGTATAGTCTATTTTGTGCCCATCACCTGAAACGTAGTTTCCTTCTGTCACTACAAATTTGATCCCCTTTACTTCCTTTGTCCTCCTCCCAACTCCTGGCAATATCGTTATTGTATCAATTTTTCATCCCAACTAAAAGACTCGGATCCCTATAAAGTTTCTTGTAAGTGGAAATTATTACTACTGCTATGACTTTTCGTTTAAGGAGTAGGCCTATTAATAGAAAAACGTAAGCACTACAATGGAATAAGAAGTAGCTTGTCATTTCTATGATTGTAAACATATATTTTTTAAAGATCTTGTCTATTTGTTTTTAGAGAGGGGAAGTGAGAGAAAACAGAGGGAGAGAAACATCCATGTGTGGTTGCCTGTTGGGTGCACCTACCAGGGACTAGACCTGCAATACAGGCATGTGCCCCGACTGAGAAACGAACCTGTGACCCCTTGGTTCCCAATCCCACCATCAATCAACTGAGCTACACCAGCCCGGGCTGTAAACATATTTTTAAAAAATACCTTCACAGTCAGCATCAGTCATATCTTCAAACACAGGGTGGTCTTCTGGCGAAATGAAGAGAACTTGGTTGTTTATATTTCGTATGATTGACAATCTAGATTCGAGCTTACCAAAGTAATCTGATTCCAGGGTTTCTAGAATAAACATTAAATCTCATTAAAAATAAATTTTCCTTAAATTTATAAGAAAATCTAAGCATATTATATAATTCAGTTTTCAATAACTACTGATAACAGTTTTCGGCTACAGAAGCAGCTAAGTTTCACAATGCCTTTTAGCCCACTTGCAAGGGCACACCTGTTTCTTGTTATCACCCAGGACTATTCTACCTCTGAAATTTTAAATTCAAGTATTCTGCTTTCTGATCAAAATCTCCTCTCCTAGTTGTTTTATACTTTCCTACACTTAACTGAACCCTCCTTATTCCAAAAAGGCATTTCCTCCCTATCTAAACGTTCTGTCTTCCCTTCATTCTCCACGCAGTCTGGACCTTATTGTCATCATATTACCTACACTTTTGCCAGTATTCCAATCCTGAACTCATTTGTTCATTTGTCTTTCCACCACAAAACTCCAAACCTGGCTGCTGAGTAAATAGTTATACCATCACGCAAACTGGTGCCATTACAAACATATAAATTGTCAGTACTTTTTTTAAATGTAGTTCAGCACCCTCTTCCATAGGCCATAGCTGTAATTTCAAAACTTCCTTACTCGCCTCAGAATCTCAACATCATCACCTTTGTTTTCACTTTCAGTAAGTGATTTCCTATTATGCTACTCACAAATTTAAGTGTGGCACCACCAATTATTTCCATTACCCCTCTTGTCCCGAGGGAGAATGTAGAAAAGGTGTCCCTTCTGGTATTCAAGGCTAACCCTACCTGTGCTCTGATGGAGGTTCTCTGGAAATCTTGATTTACTAATCATCCCCTCTCCTCCATCAACCCAGAAATTCTATTTTCTTGATTTTTTCCTAAAGAAACAATTAGAAAGGACTTCTGATCAAGATGGTGGCATATGTAATCACTGCTCGCTGCCTCACACAACCACGTCAAAACAACTAAAATACAGAACAACCATCACTCAGACTGTTCAGAGATTGAGTTGAATGGAAGTCTAAAACTATGGAATTAAAGAAACCACATCCATCCAGTCTGGTAGAAGGGGCGGAGGCATGGAACAGGCTGGTCCCACATCCACATGTGATACATAAAAATTAGGGAGGGATATCTTGGGAGTGAGGAGTCCCAGCCCCAACTCACACCCCACAACACAGGTATCCAGTGCCAGGAAGATAAGTTCCCACAACTTCTGGCTGCAAAAACCAGCAGGGATTGAGTCAGTGGAAGAAAGAGCCCTAAGCAGTTTCCCTTAAAGAACCCACACATGGACTTATACAGATGCACTCCCTCTGAGATCCAGCACCACCAGGCTAGCAGCTAGAGAGGCACCAGTAGCAGAGAAAGAGGAACTGAAGTGTCTGGCATCAAAGCAGGAGTGGGGGAGAATTTCTCCCAGACAGAAAGGGAGGCAGAGGTCATTGTCACTTTTCTGAGCCTTCCCTCAACAGAGCCACAGAGATGGAAGGCAGGTGCCATATCTGAGACTCCATTGACCTGGCTAACGCTGTCCTGCCTAGAGATTCCCTGAGACTTCATCCTGCCCAACTTGTAGGCCCACCCAAACTGTTAACCATGACTTTTCCATATCCATGGCTAGTCTAGGTTAATGCTTCACAACTTCCTAAATCCTATCAAGCAAACAACAGCTAAGTGGCTCCAGTCCTGGCTCTAGCAGCAGCCAGTCTAGATTCACAACTTGGCTTTGCCTAGGAATCTTTAAGCACAGCACAAGTAGTAGCCATCTCAGATTGCTTTATGGCTCATGTAGGGTGGCTCCAGGCAGAACACAGGTGGGGCTGACATTGGCCTATGCCACCTGGGAAAACCCAGAGCCTGCATACCCAATGAACAGCTACAGACCACTTGGAAAAACCACCACCCTGCCCCTGCATAGTTGATTTTCCACAGAGGGCAGAGGTTGGTTGTTAATGGTCAAAGACAGTCCTTGCAGCTGACTGACCTGGGTAAATCTCTCCCATTGACCTGCCAACCACAATCAAGGCTCAACTACAAGAGGATGGTGTACTCAGCCAACACAAAGGGTGCACCTTGAATACCCAGCTTGAGTGATAGGGGAGGCTGTGCTACTGGACCCTACAGGACACCTATTACATTAGTCCATGCTACCAAACAGGGAGCCATAGCAGCTGTACCTAATACATAGAAACAAGCACAGGGAGGCTACTGAAATGAGGAAACAAACAAACATGGCTCAAATGCAAGAACAGGTCAAAACTCCAGAAAAAGGACTAAACAAAACAGATAAGCAATTTATCAGATGCAGAATTCAAAACACTGGTTATAAGGATGCTCATGGAACTTAGTGAGGACTTCAACAGCATAAAAAAGATCCAGTCAGAAATGAGGGATATGCTAATTGAAATAAAGAATAATTTACAGGGAAACAACAGTAGAATGAATAAAGTCAAGAATCAAATCAATGATTTGGAACATAAGGAGGCAAAAAACAACCAGTCAAAACCACAAGAAGAAAAAAGGATCTAAAAAAATGAGGATGGTGTAAGCAAGTTCTGGGACAAGTTCAAGAGTCCAACATTTACATCATAGGGGTGCCAGAAGGAGAAGAGACAGAGAAAGAAATTAGAACTTTATTTGAAAAAATAAACTTCCCTAATTTGCTAAAGGAAATAGACATGCAAGTCCAGGAAGCACAGAGAGTCCCAGACAAGATGGATGCAAAGAGACCTACTCCAAGACACATCATAATTAAAATGTCAAAGGTTAAAGATAAAGAGAGAATCTTGAAAGCAACAAGAGAAAAGCAGTTAGTCACCTATAGGGGAGTTCCCATAAGACTGTCAGCTAATTTCTCAAAAGAAACTTTGTAGGCTAGAAGGAATTGGCAAGAAATATTCAAAGTTATGAAAAGCAGAGACCTACAGCCAAGATTACTCTACCCAACAAAGTTATCATTTATAATTGAAGGACAAATAAAGAGCTTCCCAGACTAGAAAAAAACTAAAGGAGTTTATCATCACCAAACCACTATTATGTGAAAGGTTAAAGGGACTTATTTAAGAAAAAGAACATCAAAACTATAAACAATAAAATGGCAATAAATACATATCTATCAACAATTGAATCTAAAAAACAAACTAAGCAAACAAAAAGAACAGACAGAATCATGGATATGGAAGAATTTTGATGGCTGCTGGATGAGAGGGAGGTGTATGAGAATGGGTGAAGAGGTGAGGGAATTAAGAAGTACAAATAGGTAGTTACAGAATAGCCACAGGGATGTAAAGTAGAGTATAGGAAATGGAGTAGCCAGAGAACTAATACTCATGACCTGTGGACATGAACGATGGTATGGGGATTGCCTGGGGAAGTGGGGGTTGCTGGGTGGAGGGGGACAAAGGGGGACAAATTGGGACAACTGTAATACCATAATCAATAAAATATAATTTAAAAAATAAAAAAAGCAATCAGAAAAACATGTAAATATTTCTCTACAAGAATACTTATGGGGGCACTGTTAATAACAATAAGTTGGAAACAATTTAAATGTCCGTAAATTGGGGTTGAGCAAATAAATTTTGTTATGCTCTTACTGTGGAATATCATACATTTAATATAACTTTAATTATTCATTGCCGTGGAAGGATGTCCATGTGTATTAAACTGGAAAAAGAAGTTTAGGTATAGCATTACACACACAGGGGTGGGTGAAAGTAGGTTATAGTTGTGATACAAATAAATAATTCACTAATTAATAAACAATAATAAAAGAATAAGCTCTGTGTTTTATGTGCTCACTACTGTAAACCTAATTTTGCCCACATATATATTTATAGTATAGAAATATATCAAAATGGTAGTAGTGATTATTTCTAAGTTATTTTCATGTTTTTATTTTTCTTTATGTTCCTATTGTAATCAACTGAATTATTTATATAAGACATTATTTTTATAAACAGAAAAACACAAAGCTCTTTTCATTTTGAGATTTAAAACTCTTCTATCAATCATATCCTACTTGGTCCTAGCCTTGTTTCTTTTAATAGTGGAGCTTCTGGCAAAACTGTATCATTTCCTTACTTTTCATTCACTCTTCTACTCATTGCAATCTGTCTTTGCCTCCATTTCTACCAAACTTCTTTCACCAAAATTAACAAACTCCTTGTTGCTAAATGAAATATTTGTTTTTGTACCCTTGATTTTTAAGGCTGCAAAATTCAACACAGTGCCTATTACCTGTGCCTCCACCTTGAATATCTCTCCTGGGATTTGGTGGCATTCTTTTCATTATTCTTCTTCCTCCTAAGTTACTCTCTTTTATTTATTAGCTTTTCTTTCTACTGCATCCTCAAACATAAGTATTCCTCTGAGTTATTCCTTAGCTTTCACTTTCTCAGTCTATACATTTCCCCTGATTTGTCTTTTTATTCCTATAGCTTCAGATGTTATTTCTATACATAATCCTCTTATAGCTGTATCTCCAGCCCAACTTTTCATACTGAGCTAAGGACCATTATGTTCAAGAGTCTACTGGACATTTCCTCTAGGATGTCCCACAGACAAGATACAAAACTAAATTCATCATTGATCTTCCTTTTTGCTCTGCACACAAGTTTACCTTGCTGTTCTTCTTGTGTTACTTATGTCACTGAATGGTACAAATTGCCTAAGTGAGAAAATAGAGGCATCATCTTTTTCTCTATCCCCTTCCAAGACCAACACCAAAATACTCAGATTCTTCCAAGTATTTCTAAAATCCATTCACAGCAATTTATTGGCACCCAGTTTTGCCTGCCTTAATTCATGTTCCCACAATTTCTTATAGGGACTACAAAAGCTTGTTAATTGGCATCCCCCTTTTCTTTCCCCACATAAAAAAAAATTTTAAATTTCTTTTATTTATCGCCCTGGCTGGTGTAGCTCAGTGGATTGAGCATGGGCCTGTGAACCAAACAACCGCAGTTCAATTCCTAGTCAGGGCACATGCCTGGGTTGCAGGCCAGTTCCCAGTGGGGGATGCATGAGAGGCAACCATACATTGATATTTTTCTCCCTCCTTCCCTTTGTCTCTAAAGATAAATAAATAACATCTTTAAAAAAAGATCTTTTTTAAAAGATGTTATTTATTTATTCTTACAGAGAAAGGAAGGGAGGGAGAAAGAGAGTGAGAAAAACACTGATGTGAGAAACATCAATTGGTTGCCTGTTGCATATTCCCTGACCAGGGATCAAAACCCACAACCCAGGCATGTGCCCTGACTGGAAATTGAGTTGGTGACCTTCTGCTTTGCAGGACAATGCCCAACCTACTGAGCTGCAGGGCCCCACATCAGTTCTTCATATTCAAGACAGAAGGAATTTTTAATTGAAGTTAAAATTCAGAGATATGATCACATTATCTCTGAATTTTAATGAGTCACATGGCCACCCAGAATAAGATTCTATTTCCCAGATTTCCTTTCAGATGGTATGGCTAAATTCTAGTCCATGGAATAGGAGTAGAATTGATGTGTATGACTTCCATGGGTATCCAAACTTTTGGTGTCTCTGGGCCACACTGAAAGAAGAGTTGTGTTGGGCCACACATTAAAAACACAAACACTAACAAAAACTGATGAGAAAAAACAGGTCTGTAATTTACGATTTTGTGTTGGACCGCATTCATAGTCACTCTGACTGCCCATCTTCCTCTTATTTTTAGCCCTTTCTTGCTAGCTGGGATGTGGACCCAAGGAGTGTAGTGATGATTTTCAGGTATGTGAGTGAAACAACTAGGGCACAATGGAATAACACGTCAAAAGAAATTTTAAGTCCCAACAACATCTGGCTGCATTCAACTATACTAATCTTGAACTGCCTGCTTGGACTTGCATTTGAGAGAAATATTTTCTTACTCAGCCATTATATTTTTGGATCTCTTTCTTGCGGCAAATCAATCTGTATTCTGGATCATGCATATTGTGCCTAATGAACCCCCATTACTCAAAGATAAGGTCCAAATTCCAATCCTAGAATGAGAGAAGCTTTTTGATCTGCATCCTATAAGTAATTCTCTCATCATTTTCCTACTTCCTACTCCCATTCTGAAGTACTAGTTTTTTATCCTCACCAGAGGATGTGTCCACTGATTTTTAGAGTGAGGGTGAGGGAGGGAGAGAAAAAGCGAGAGAAACATCATCGGCCACCTCCCATATGTGCTCCAACTGGGGAACAAACCCGCAACCCAGGCATGTGCCCCGATCAGGAATCAAACCCCCAACCTTTCTGTCTATGGGACAATGCTCTAATCAACCAAGCCACACCACTCAGGGCCTGAAATACCTTTAATTCCTCATACATGCCATGCTTTCTTTCATATCTTGACCTTAGCATGTGGTCTTCTCTCTGCCCAGAATATTTTCTCTTGGCTAACTCCTACTCACTCTTCAAATATGTCCCTCTTTTAAAGTGCCCTCCCAGAATCTACTGGACTGAAGTAGGTGCCCCTTCCATATGCTCCCATAGCATCTGTGCCTTAACTTACCATATTCCAATTGCCTTCCTTAAGTGCCTGCTTCTCCCTATGGGAACTGTGTTTTGCTTACCGCTGTATGCTCACAGAGGGAAACAATGCCTGAGAGATAAATGCCAGCACAGGGTGGGGCAAAAGTAGGTTTAACAGTTGAGAGTACATGAAACAGAGTTTATTCTTACATTATTATTTATTAATTATTGTATTATTTTCCATGTGAACAACTGTAAACCCCACCCTGTGTATACTGAATTAATAAATGGAGAGTAGGGCAATCTTTAAGAAACATGAGGAGTTATATGTCATTATATCTCAACAAAGCTGCAACAAAAAAGAAACATGAATGCTATTTTTTAAAAAGTTATTCTTTCCTATTTCTAGGCCAGTGAGAATCACCTTAAAATGAAGAAGGGTTATTTTTAAGGCAAAGTGTGAGAAACTAATGGTCTTTAAGAATCTGGGCATCTGTTAGAGCAGGGGTATCAAACTCATTTTCACTGGCGGCCATATCAGCTTTGAGGTTGCCTTCAAAGGGCCAAATGTACTTTCAGGACTGTACAAATGTAACTACTCCTTAACAGTAAAGCAAGAGCTCAGCATGGCCACTGGGTAGAAACAAGGTGTCAGGACGGATAAAACAAGGTGGAAGACCAGATTTGGCCCGTGGGCCTTGTGTGTGCCACCTATGTGTTAGAGGATCACAGGCTAGATGTGGCTATGATCCTCCCTGAATGCCCAAAGGACAAGGGCTGGGTACATCCACTTCTTGAGAAGACTTAATGACTCGAACTTACAGTTCTTGCTTGCTCCAACCTTCCCTACTTTCTCAACCTTGAAAATTCGATTTCCAGGCCCTGGCTGGCGTAGCTCAGTGGATTGAGTGTGGGCCTGCAAACCAAATGATCATGGTTCGATTCCCAGTCAGGGCACATGCCTGGGTTGCAGGCCAGTTCCCAGCAGGGGATACACGAGAGGCAACCATACACTGATATTTCTCTCCCTCTCTCCTTCCCTTCCCCTCTAAAGATAAATAAATAAAATCTTAAAAAAAAAAAAAAGAAAATTCGATTTCCCTGGGAGCCTCCCAGGCTTCTTCCAAAAGCATTTCTGAGAATTGAAGATGTTCTTGATTTTGGCCTACAATTCTCATGTTTTAACCCCCTCTTCCTGTGTACCCTGGAGAATCCATGACGTCTTGCTAACCTCAAAATCTATGTAACAAGCAATGTCTGCTTTGTAGATTTTAAGAGCTGGAGAATTTGCTAATGTGTAGAGAAGCAATTTTTTTTAAAGATTTTATTTATTCATTTTTAGAGAGTAGCAATGGGAAGGAGAAAGAGAGGGAGAGAAACATTGATGTGGGAGAGAAACATCAATCAGTTGCATCTCACACATGCCCTGACCAGGGACAGAACCCACAACCCAGGCATGTGCTCTGACCAGGAACTGAACTGGTGACCTTTCGCTTTGTAGGCTGACACCCAGCCAACTGAGCCACACTGGTCAAGGCTAAAGAAGCAATTTTGCTAGAGGTTCTTTTTTGTATCCTTTATGGTCAGCTTTATTCCAAGGCCGTGCTATTGGCTCCACATTCCTTTGAGGGAAGATTAGCTTCTCAAATAGATTGGTACCAGTTTCTTTCAGCTGAGGATGGTGATATGGATGTGTCTGTGGGATGCTTACTCAAGTAGCTACTTTTACTTTTGCAAAGAAAGAGAAATGAATTTATACTTTACCATCATCTTCGGCTAAAGGGGAAAAAAAAGAGAGAAACAAAATGTTAATTTCTGTATTTGAACTCAGAATCTCCTCTCACCCTACCTTTTGTTACTCTTTTCTGCCACTCCCTAATCTTGAACTCCTGTCTTACTGGTGATGGCCTTTGTTGGTGGCCTCATCAGAAACATTATATAATCATCCAAGATGTCCCATAAAATGAAGCTCATTAGACGTAGTGTATTCTCTGGTAAGTTAGATATGATACCTAAATCTGGGATTTATAAATAAAAATCTGTAGTTAAAAAGAAATTTTATAAAGTGATAGATTTCACTCTTCAATTTATTGCTTCAATGGAAGGTTGCCTCAGGATTTTCTTTGAAGCTTTCAAATGAAGCCAAATAGCCTGTGGAAGACTAATCATAAGAATCTGTTTGTATTTGTTAAGTATATTTACATTACATGGTATAGCTAATTCACAGAGCTCTAGATTTAAGGTATCTCTTATATAGTTTGCCAATTTGCTTTGGGAAATTATATTCTCTGAATGTACCCAGTTCTGTGGAATTTTCATGAGATATGCTTGCTGCCACCTTGTATGTGGGCTACTGCTAATGAAAGTGCCAGGTCATGTGGTAGGACAAGGTGCTGGGGCCTTAGGTATATTATGGTTCATTTCCAGAAGTCCAATACTTTTTTTTTCAGACAAGAATATCATTAGCATTACAATAGAGTTTGATGACAGTAAGGAGTCACTTAATAGTTCATCTCACAACACTTTTTTCTAGCTGAAGACATTTATCTGAACCCTGTATTTGGCCTATTGCTTCAGACTTACCTACAAAGTAAAGTGTGTTGTCAATAAATTTCATTTCCACAAAGTTGATGCAATTGTCTTCTACTGGTTCTGCAGCCATCTCTATTCCTGATGAAAACAAGGAGTCATCTGTTAAAAGATAGTGATTGTTCATCTTACACAAAAGGAATCTTTTCTCCCTACTGCCTTATACTACCTCCAAACTCAGAAGTCAGTGAATCAATCACCCAGTATGTAATGAACACTCTGGACATTTAATAAATGGCGAGAGTCTTTATCTTATGAATACACGTGTTCAAATGTTCTCTTGCAAACCATCAGATATTTGGAATCTAGAAAGCATTTTCTCATTAAACAGTGTTACAAAGAGTAGATAAGTGGCCCATTATTGAACTGAATTATTGCCCTATTATTGAACTGAATTATATTATCAATATAAATATACGATGCCAGAAACACACCTAATCCTGTCCTTTAACTGCAGATTGGCTCTATAAGTCTTACAACCAATGGGTTCCTGTGTGTGACAAAGCAAAGGTTGGTTATCAAAGTGCTAAAGGTGAGGTAATGATAAAAATGGTGCTTCCACCTGGGAGAGGGGGCAAGTAGGAGGAGGCTGAAGGGCTCTGGCACTCTTTCTCCTTGGGCAGCAGCAATGGATATTATGCCTTTTACACAAGTAATACATAAATGCAATATTTCTGTTAAAAAA
>PVKM010020857.1:0-23030 GCA_004027735.1 Carollia perspicillata
GAGCTCTTTTTGTTGGCCATTCAGGTTGTGTACAATTTCCTCTTACTGATTTTGTGATCAGTGGGGAGGAGAATGAAATATGAATGAAAATGAGTGAAATCAAGCATCTCATTCTCTTGGAGCCATACCAAATGGGCTTCTCCCTTCTCTTCTTGGAAAACTGCTCATTCTTTGAGATGCAGCTCAGACATTATAGCCTCGTGAAGTCCCTGTGATGCCAGCTGGAGCATTGGTTCCCCCTTCTCCTGCGGCCCCACAGTACCAGTCATGCACTGTGTATAGGACAGATATTGCAAAAGTCTGTTTCTTCTCTCCCCTCCAGGTTGTACATTGGCAAGAAGTGAGCTCCTGGCTGTGCGGTCCCAAACCCTAGCCCATGCCTGGCTCGTAGGGCCCTGCAAATATTCGTGAAATGAACATTCCACCTTGTTGAACTAAGTTTGGGTATTTTGCTATTTTCTTAGGAGACGAGTACTTTATGAGCATGGTGCCATTACAGGCGGAATGAATTCAACTGGTACATGTAAGGAGAGCTGGAAATTTTCCTCTGTTCCAGACCCTGGGTCAGGTGCAAATTCATATTTACGTGCTGTCACTCAATAAATAATTATAATAAGAGGAAAAGACCTATGGTCCTGGACTCGTGGAGTTAAGAAAGCCATCTTGAGGTAGCACCTGTCCTTGGTGGGCTCAGGAGAGGGAACCAAGGAATCAGCCTTGGTGGGGTTCACTCCCCTCATACCGCCTTTACTTAGACTTTGCTAATTCTAAGGGGCTCCTGGCTCCTCACCACCACAGCCAGACAGTGGCCAGCAGTGCCTGGCAGCAGTGCCCTGCCATTTCTGGTTTGTGAAAAGTTTGTGCCCCAGCCGCCAAACCCTGAGGGGCAGCGCCTGCTTGGTGTATGTATCAATCAATACCTGTGCCTGCATGATCTAGCACAGGATTTGGCACAGAGCTGGTGTTTAAAAAGGTTTGAGTACAGACAAAATACGAATATGAATATGGACAAAAATGTTTGGTAAAATGTTGCTTTAAACGTATTCAAAATTGAATACAGATGAAAATGATTGCCATTCACAGAGTTCCTTCCCAACCAGGTTCTCAACCGCTCTTTGCATATGTTCTACTTATTAGGAAAGCCCTGGGGCAGTGCTAGATCATTTTCCCATTCTAGAGATGAGGCACTGAGTCCCAGACAGGTTTTCCTGAGAGGCTCAGGCGCACATTGCAAGCATCCGCTGGGAGCTGCACCGGGCGTGCCTGGCTCCAAAGCCTGAGCTCTCGACCCAGCGCCAGGAGCCTCAACTTCAAACGCTGGGCAACTCTGCCTCGTCCAGCGCAGCAGGTAAAGCTAGGACAATGGGTTTTGCGTAGAAACCGCATCCTTCGGAGTTCCGTAAAGATCGCTTCCGAGTAAGCTCGGAGGCGACACCGCGGATTCCAACCTGCTGCGAGCAGGTGACTTCCGCCCGTAAGTACTCTCCTGCCAAGTGTGAGACGTGGCGTTGGGAAGCGTCAGGCTCAAAACCTAATGCAGAATAGACGCTCGATAACGACTTTGGCGTCCTCGCGCTATAGAAGGAGACTTAGGGGTACCCTGGAGGTGGAAGATGCTGTCAGGACACCAGGTTCGGAGCCCTGAACCGCAGCTCAACAGGGACAAACCCTACCTGGGCGGCCCCGTGAGGGCGGGGCCCACGGGCGGGGCTCCTCCGATAGTCCAGCCAATCGGGACCCGGGAGGCGCAGAGCGCCCCACCTGTGTGAGGCGGCGCTTGCGCACTCAGCCTCCGTGGTCCTTCCCCAACGCCCCTCCAGGGGGCGGGGCGGGCCGGCGGCGCTCTGTGCTGACGCTACGCCGACGCGCCCGACGTCGGGCACGCTGACGCCGGCGACGCGCAGCCGGGCCCGCTCCTCCTGCGCTCCGCCAGTGTCCGGCCGCGGGCCGGCCTTAGTGACTGGGGGCGGCGGGCCCGGGGCCGCGGGCGCGGGGCGGGCGCGGGCGCAGGCTGCCTTCGTCGGGCCCCGAGCTCGCCTGGAGCGAGCAGCAGCCCGCGAGCCGCTGCGGAGCCTCCCCGCCCGCTCCCGCCGGCGAGCAAGGTGAGGGAGCGGGATACTGAGGCAGGCTGGGGCGGAGCGGGGCCCCAGGCGCCGGGCCCTGACCCCGGCGCCCGCTTCCCGTAAATGTCAGCTTCGGGGGAAGGGCGCGCTGCGGCGGACGGGCGCTGGGGGCGAGGCTTGTGGCCCGGGGCGGGTCGGGAGAGCCCCGCGAGCGCCCGCAGGGACCCCGGCGGGACCCCGGGAGGACGCGCCCCTGCGCGCGCCTGGAAGTTCGAACTCTGGGGGCCGCGCGCCTGCCCCAGCGCCCTGGTAACCCCCGCGTCCTAGTAACCCCAGTGCCCCGGTAACCCCAGCGTCGAGCGCCTGTGGCCGCAGGATGCCCGGACCTAGGCTGGGCTCCGGTCGTAGACGGTTCTCACCGCCTTGGGGTCTGGGTATTTGGCAGCGCTTGGTGCGTGCGTGTGCGGGACAGAGATCATGTGTGTCTGACAGCGGGCGTCGGCGTGTCCGTCGGCGTGTCCGTCTCCGGGCCGCCGAGCCCGGAGTAGCGCCGGCAGCCTCGGTAACCGGCCCCCCTTCCCCTTGCTCTGTCATTATATTTTGAGACACTTAAAGCCTCTCATAATCTCACCTTTCACTTTTCCTTGTTAGCCATCCACGGCTGTCTCGACCTGCTGTATTTCCACTGTGGAATTTTTTGGGGGAGGGGGTCAGTTAACTTAGGTAAGTTAGATTGTCAGGGCAACTTGCAGCCGTTTAAAAACACATTTCCCAGCCCTTAAGGAATCCAGTTCTTTCAGCGATCCTCAAGTCTAGCCCAAGAATCGAGGGCCCGTCGTCCTCCCCAGGAGCTGACTGCGCGCATTCCTGGAAGAGGCCTGATGGGTTTTGCTCTTGTCAGTTTTACTGGCTGGCTGCTCCCGCTCTGCTTTTCCCAGAGGACTGATTGGGTGGCGAGTGTTTCCACTTTCTCTCCCCTACCGGGAAATAGGAAAAAAAAAGTTACAGAAGCGCACTTGTTTTCAACATGTAGGAAGTACAGCTTTGCAAACAAAACACCAAGAGTTTGTTCTTTAAGTGAGAAGTAGCTTTCGGTCTTTTTCACCTTGCACTGGATTGTCGCCTACGAACGAGTGTTTCCTCGTGGTTCAGGGTTTGCAGGTGTCGTTTCCCCAGCTCATTGTGTTCAGAGCGCAGCCCTCAGATCTGATGAGGAGGCTGTCACTGATTAACTACAGGTAGCTGTAAAGTCACAGGTTTGTCAGAGCCTTTGTCATGCACTTAATAACGGGAGCCTGGGTCTTTTCTTTCGAGATGATGTGCGAGGTGATGCCCACCATCAGCGAAGCGGAAGGCCCCCCGGGAGGAAGCGGGAGCCATGGGCCTGGCTCCCCTGCGCAGCCGGACGCGGACTCCCATTTTGAACAGTTGATGGTCTCCATGCTGGAAGAGAGGGACCGTCTTCTGGACACCTTGCGAGAGACTCAGGAAACGCTGGCCCTGACCCAGGGGAAGTTGCACGAGGTTGGCCATGAGAGAGACTCCCTGCAGAGGCAGCTGAACACTGCCCTTCCACAGGTACGCACACGGCTGCTCGGCGTCTTCCCACTGAGCTGTCTCTCTCTCTCCCCAGTGGTGCCATCTCCGTGGTGGTAGTGGTTTCAGACGTGCGTTCTGCAGAGCCGTTCGTGAACCGTGGTTCTGGTGGTTGTGAGACAGAGGTAGAGTAGGTTCCTGAGGGCTAAACTGCTTAGGAGGCACAGACTTTGTGCCCCGAAAGTTGGTAGTGGGAGACACCTCACTGCTCACAGCCCTCGGGGCCGCCGGAGGCACTGTTCAGATCTGGGTCATGCTCAAAGGTTTTCAAAGGGGACTCGAAGCAACCAAGCCATGTGGTGCTTTTCCATCAGTGTCTTCCACCACTTCTTGCTAAGTGTATTTCCCATGGGTCGTATCGTGTATTTCCATTTCTTAATGAAATTTCATGGATACATAGGATTGATTTCACAGGAAAAATGCTTTTGTAGTTCACTTTCATCAGAACACCTGTGTTTTGTCAGCAAAATTTGTTCTAGGAACTGGAAGACTGGACATCGATTCCGTTGGAATTCTCTTCTTGGTAGGTGAGAATTACGAAGCTCAGACTCACCGTGCAGTTGTTCCTCTAAGCCCATTACATCCGGACCCAGGGTTCACAGCCTTTTCTCACGGAGCTCAGTGGGGCCTTAGTGATAGGTGGAGGGAGGACATGTCACCTGGAGCACGAGGTAAAAGGTGCAGAGTGTCCCAGGCGATAGGAAGGTGGCGTGGGTGTCTGCGACCCGTTTACTGATCCAAGACGGCTGCCTCGATGGCGCTTTCGGGTGGACCCCGGTGAGCCTCGTTGGCCTCTCGTGGTGGGCCTGCATCCCGACTCGTGACGGACCATCACAGGCCTCAGCGAGCTCCTTGGCTGCAGTTAGTGCTCCTGGGAGGTTGATGAGCCAAACGTTTGGATTTCTCGTTTTTAGGAGCAAAAATTTAATATTAATGCTATAGTGCCCCCTTTTTTTTGGAGGAGAGAATCATGAAGTGTTTCCTCATTTCAGTCCTCTAAATTACCAAGTCGTTTTAGGTCACACTTTATTATCAAAAGCTTCAAAGGATTGGGTTGCGTTTTGCCAGCATTTTCATGCCTTTGTAAATCTTTTCAGTTTCTTGGTTTGGTGTGGTGTTTCAGTGATCCTGTCTGGTTTAACGTAGTCTGAGGCGTACACACTGAAGTGCATGTCGAGTGCTCAGACGCGAGGCCGGTTCTGAGAGAAGGAAAACGAGGACGCAGCGGGGAGAGGCTGGGGCTCTGCGCAGTGTGTCAGTCCAGGGGCGGGGCGCCTGCTGTCTGTGCAGCCGGAAGGCTCACTGAGCCGAGGGTGCGGTGATGCTGCACGTTCGCCTCTCCTCCTGCGCACCCAAGCCCCGCATGTTAGAAGTGCAGGGACTGTTGAGTGAATGTTTTTCAGATGCGTCCGTCTGCTGGCATTTTCTCACGTGTGGTGGCTAATAGTGTAACCGGAGAGGAAGCCTACGAGTGAGGGAAGGGCGTTTGCACTCCGAGCGCATTATGTAGGCAAGTCATTATGTACGCTTTAAAAACTAGTTGGCAGCACGCGTCAGAAAAACTCACAGATCAAAAACACACACTCAGTGCAGTTTTCACAGAGCGGACACACTCTTTTGACCTCCAGCTACGTGGAGAAAGAGGACGTTCCCACGCTTCCCAACAGCCCCTCCTGCCTGTGCCCGGCGATCGGGCCCCAGAGCTGACTACGGTTTGGACTTGCACTGTTGATTACTTTGCCGTGTTCCTGACTTTATATATATGCTGTGAAGTAATGTGGATGTTTTGTTTCTTGATTCTTTCACTCAGCATTACGTTTGTGAGACCCATCCCTGTGGTCTTCCGTGGCTTTGCTCGTCCTCCTCCTTTGTCCACTGAGTTGGCGAGTGGACGAGTGCATCGTGACGTGCTTTTCCCTCCGGTCGTGGTGTCCAGGCTGTTTCTGGGGTGTGCAGTGTTGTCCTGAAGATCTCGGGTGTCTTTTGGACGTGGACCTGTGCGCGCCTTCTTGGGTGTGTTCCAGGGAGTGATGGCATGCACTTGGTCAGCCACAGAGGACACTGCCCAGAGCGGTGGTGCCAGTTTGTGCCGCCACCCACAGAGTGGGAGCCGCCTGGGGCCCTCTCACCCACAGTTTGGTCGGCTCCCTCATCCTCGTGGTCTGGAGGGTGAGGAGTGGAAGGATGCAGAGGGCAGAGTGGACACGCTCTTCCCTGAGGACCAGTGTCACATGTGTGGCAGAGCCGTGCTGCGCGTGTTCTGTGGCTGGCGGCTCTCTTCTCATGAGGGGGTTGTCTCTCGCCAGTGTTTCTCGTGGGCTGTCTCTTTCATTTCTTTCTGAGCTCAAGGAGTTCCTAGATACATTGAGTCCCTGTGAGCACAGCAGGTTTTCTCTTCCTCTTGGGGATGCTTGCCTCTTCGCTCTGTCTGTGCTCATTGGTTTTAGAGAGGGGGGAAGGGAGGGGGAGAGGGAGAGAAACCTCGACGGGAGAGAGGAACTTGGATCGGCTGTGTCCGCAGCCCAGACATGTGCCTGACTGGGAATCGAACCAGCGACCTTTGGTTCACAGGACAGCTCTCCAATCAATTGAGCCACATGGCAGGGCATTCATTCAGTGGTGTCATTTGATACGCAGAAGTTTTTGTTTCAATGAAACCCAATGGATGCCCTTCGTTCACTGAAAGGTGTCGTGAAGTTCCTGAAGATATTTCCCTGTGAAAGCTCCCTTGTTTTATCTGTCATCCACCGGAACTGACTTTGTTTGTGGTGTGACAGGTAGAGGCTGAGATTCCATTTTTCCCCCTGAAGTACATGGAGGTCCCATTGACCCCGCTCTATCGATGAAGAAGACCTTCCCCAGTGCACTGCCTGTCACCTCTGTCATAGACTGGGTGTGTGGGTGTGTTTCTGGCCTCCCCGTGTTCACTGACCCTTCTGTTACCTTTGCACAAGTGCTGCACTGTGCAGACCGCTGTGGGTTCGGCCTCCGTGCCTCGTGATCTGAGTTCCTCAGCTTGGCTGTGACTCAGGATTACCCGGCTAATCTTGACCGTCCATATTTTCAGGTACACTTTAGGATCGGCTGCATAGTCTCTCCCCAGAAAACAGGCTGAAATTTTGAGATTGCATTTAATAAATAAACTTGCATGGGGAGTAATGACATCTTTGTTTAAAATTTTTTTATTGTTCTACTACAGTTGTCCCCATTTTCCCTCGTTGTACTCCCCTGCCCCCCACCCCCTGCTCCCACATTCAGGCCCCACACTGTTGTCCGTGTCCGTGGGTCATTCATTTCCTCGGCTAGTCCCTCCACCTCTCTCCTGCCTTATCCCCCTCCCCTCTGGTCACTGTCTGTTCCTCGTTTCCATGCCTCTGGTTCTATTTTGTTTGTTTGTTTTGTTGATCAGGTTGCACTTATAGGTGAGGTCATATGGTCTTTGTCTCTCACCGTCTGGCTTACTTCGCTTAGCACAATGCTCTCCAGTCCATCCATGCTGTTGTGAAAGTGCTGCTTTGATGACGAAGGTGCTTTATCAGGGACGGCACCTTCTGCTTGCTGGCCTTGGTGACCAGGCTGCGCTGCTCCCATAGAACCAGGTGGCCAGTGTTCCATGCCTTCTCTCTCTCTGCTGCGTGGTGTTCCGTCATGGAAGGGAACAGGAGCGGGATAGACCATGCTTGCCCCAGTGTTGCGGACTTGGGAAACAGCCACACACCCCTTCTCTGTGGCTCCGGCTCATCTGCACAGCTTGCCGGCTCTGGAAGCAGCCCTGCTCCCTCCTCTGTGTGTCCGCGCCTTTAAGGGTCTGTGTGGGGCTGAGCCTGCTGCTCGTGGTCGACCCAAATTGCGAGTACAAACCACCTGGGGTTCTGGTTTCCGTGCTCCTGGGAGGCACAGGCAGAGGCAGAGGGCCCTGTCCTCTGGGCACTGACATGGCACTCCCCTCTCGACAGAAACCCCAGCTGTGAGACACGCCCCGACAGGGGAAGCATTGGAAAGAGGTAAAGTGACCAGGTGGTGCGAAGCAGGCTTGCCCATGGCACCCTGTGACCCAGGAGCGACCTGGGAAAGGCTCTTGGAGGGTCACTTTTGGGCCAAGATCCGAAGATGGAGCAAAGCCAGCTGTGAGCGCTTTCTCAGCCCTGGGCCAGCAAGACCTTGGCCGTGGCTCAGGCCATGGAAGTGGGGCCAGGGTTCCTGGAGAGGAGGGGGGAAGAGAGTGCAGCAGGCGGGGGTGGCCAGGTCGGTAGGGGTCGGCTAGAGCCTGGCCCAGCTGAGAGGTGTGGTCTGCCGGGCTGGAGGACTGACAAGGTGTGTGGGTCTTTAGATCGTGCGGATGCTGCTGGAGAGCGGGTCGGGGGTGGAGCCAACGGGGGACCAAACCCACAACCCAGGCATGTGCTGTGACACTTTGCCGGCTGACACACAACCCACTGAGCCACACTGGCAAGGGCTGGAGGGGTCACTTTTAACACCCATGTTGGGCTACAAAGTTCGTGCTTTCAGCAAAAATCAAAAACCCCTTAACTTCACTCATTCCATGAAGCGCAGAATGGTATGCATTTTAATTCATACACAGAAATGCACACTATTTTAATGACATACATGTAATGTGCCTGTGTGTGCGTGTCATGTGGACATTACCGTGCTCAGACCATCATGGGAGCCTGTCGCGGGGCAAGCGCTGTTCTGGGGGCAGCACACTCGCCCCTGCAGAGAGGGTGCGCAGCCGCGACACGCTCCTGGTTGCGTGAGGGGAGTGGAGGCTCGGACGGCTGCCGTTCCGTCTGAGCAAAGTGACGCCCAGCCAGAAGCACCAGCCATCTTCACCTGCTTGTGTGGGGGCAGTTTCCTCCAGGTTTCGGCGTCCATGGGGCCTGAACACCACGTGGGAGACCTCCACGTGGGTGCACTTTGGGCTCCGTAAACTCAGCACTGGCTTCAGCTGCCTCCTCCCTGCCGCAGCCCCTGCTGCTGTGAACTGTGCGGTTTTCTACGTAGCTGCCGGGTCCGAGGTCAGAAGCCAGGGACGCAGCTTTGCTCTTCCCTGTGCTTCCCGCTCCTCCCTGTCTCCAGGTCCTGCAGAGCGCCCCACTCGGGTCCCACCCGCCCCTGAGGTCCACTGGGGAGGTCTGGACCCTGTTGTCCACCAGTGCACTCCAGCAGCGCACTCCCCCTGCCGGGCCGTGGGCAGTTCCTCCCATGCGGAGGACCTGCGTGGGCGCGGTCCTCGCGGAGAACACCACACCGTGTGATTAGCTGGCTCACTGTCAGAGAGCCAGTTTTGTCCTCAAAAACGCTCATCTTCTGACCCAGCAGTTTCACTTCTGCTCAGAAAAGGGGCTCCTGTCTGGAGGAATCTTCTCGCATAATGTGCTCACTGTAGCAACTGAACTGTAGTTACAGTGTTCTTGGCTAGAATATTACCATAAGAGTGACAACGCCGGTTAGAAGCCATTTTAAAGCGTAGGTAATGTGTAATTGCTGTTCTGCAGGGGTTTAGTGCCTCCCTTCTGCCTCCCAGCCTCACTGCCTTGCCCCTGTTTCTGGCGTCACTTTGAGAGGGGCTGGTTTCCAGGGCCTCTCCTGTGCAGGGAGGTGGTGGTTGCAGACCCCCTTTGACTTTCTCTGCTCTTTCCCACACTGGGGGTACCCAGCAGCCTGGGTGTGGTGGCCTCCTTATTGCTGGGGCATTTCCCGGCTGCGTCAGGGTCCATGGTGTCCCTGCCCAAGCTGTTGCCAACACTTCAAGCTGCCCAGTGGTGCCCTCCTCCCAGCTGTTGGCCCTTCCCCTGGATGAGCTGACAGCCCTGTGTGAAGAGGGCCCCGCCCTCTTTCCCTGTCGGTGGCTGTGCCCGCTGCCCCTGGGTCCTTCAGTGCGCCGCAGTGTGCTGTGCTCAGTGTCCCCTCAGACTGGCTCGAGCGTCCCATGGCCAAGGCCCTGTTAGTCTTTCAATGTGCCATTGTTTTCTGGCACAGAAATCTGCCCCAGGCCCACTTTGTGTTTTTCCTGCCTCATCCAAAATCTTGCCTCTCAGGAGCCTTGGTCCCTTTCCGGGGGGGAGTGATATTTAGAAATCAGTGTCTGGGGGCGAGATTTGTTCAGTGTCACGATCAGCATCTCTTAGGTCATTTTGGGGGACAGAGCTGGACAAGCATATCCGTAACAAGACAGTTCCTTTATAAGTTAAAACTCAGTTTTACCCCCAATTTATTTTATATATATATGTTTTTTAATTTTTAAACTCTGAAGATGTTTTTTGAAATTTATTATTTATTTTTTGAGCAAGGCGAAGGGAGGGAGAAAGAGAGAGAAACATCAATATGTAGTTGCCTCTTGTGTGCCTCACGCTGGGGACCTGGGCCGCAACCTGGGCCTGTGTCCTGACTGGGAATCGAACTGGCGACCCTTTGGTTTGCAGGCTGGCACTCAGTCCACTGAGCCACCCCAGCCAGGGCTACATTGTATCTCTCATCTTCCAGTGATATTAGTGCTATTTTTCTTTATCCTATGATATACATAAAATAGTTTCAGAATTTTAGTACCTTATTGTTACACTGAACAAAGTTTTAGAATTACTTTGCAGTTCTTTTGTGTTTTAGATAATATATCTTAAGAATATATGCAAACCGACCCTTGAACAACATGGATTTGAGCTGTGTAGGTCCACTTATATGGGGATTTTTTTCAGTAAATACATACAACACTATAAATGTACTTTCCTTACGCTTTTTTTAATAACATTTTATCTGCTCTGGCTTACTGTTGTAAGAACACAGTATATAACATGACATACCAGATGTGTGTTAATTGACTGTTTATGTGATTGGTAAGGCTTCTGGACAAGAGTGGTTGTGAGTAGTTAAGGGTGTTTTACACAGATTTTTGCTATGTGTGAGGGGGTTTGTGTCCCTAAACTCACCCATTATTCAAGGGTCAGGTATAGTTAGAATAATGGGTTTTAAAGATTTTTATTTATTTTTAGAAGGGGAGGGAGAGAAACATCTGACCTGGCCCACAACCCAGGCATGTGTCCTGACTGGGAATTGAACCAGTGACCTTTTGATTCGCAGGCCAGCGTTCAGTCCACTGAGCCACACTAGCCAGGGCAGAGCAGTGGTTTTAAAGCAATGCGAAATAACATAACAATATAAAATTTGATACACAGGTTCATTTGTTTTTGTTTATTCTTAATTTTAGGGCTTGCATTTTTCTTTTAGAGTTCATTGTTTTTCCAAGCCCTTCAACCATTTATATGATTCAAAAATCAGGACTGTGGAACTAAGCGTACTCAGCAGTGTTGCCGTCCCGCCCCAGCCCTCCCACCTCTGGTAGGTGGGGCAACCTGCTACCTGGAGCAGTTGGTGATGGTGCCCTTTTCAGAAAGGAAGCAAAGGCAGGGCTTTGTTGCACTCGCTAATGCTAATTTAGAGATGTGGACAAAATGTTTCCACTTTGTAGGTTTTTCCCTGTGGCTAGAAGTAAGCTCTTGGCCGCTTCCCCGGAGTTGGATGGTGGCTCACTCAGCAGGAAGGCCGCCCGCCCGGAGCGCTCACTCCTGGCTCTCAGAACCTCATTCCTATTCCGAGGAGGAAATTTCATTTTGCTCTGAAAATAAATCTGGGAGCTTGGAGCATATCTTTTATTTCCAAGTTTTTCTGCTTTGTAAATGGCTAATTATCCGTGCTGCCTATGTAGTGTTAAACTTTTGCCAACTGTAACATAAAAATTGATTTCACACAGTGGTGTGCTGAAGCTATTGAGTCGTGTGTAAAAGTCAAAGTTCTACTTGAGACTAACTGGCATTTCTGAGCCACTGATTCTTGAAATCTTATGGTGCTGTTAAGCTGGGCAGCTGTCTCTGCAGCCCGCATTGAGCCTTGGGCATTGCTGGGGGCAACTGGCACAGGTACCACAAGACCCAGGACAGGAAAAGCCCCCCTACAGGAGGTGAAAGTACACGCTGGGGCGCCCTGCAGCCGCCTAGCACCACATCCGCCTATCGCGCACACCCACTCCGCATGCTGCGGGAGGCACTGGGGGGTGTGAGCCTCAAGGCTAGACATGGGCTGCTTCTCCTGGGCTCCAAGTGTTGTGCGTGCAAACAGGGGTCATTAACATTGTCTGCAACGCACCCAGCAAGGAGCTGACTGCATCGAGACCCTGCTGAGGAGCTATGCCATGGCTTCCGGCCAAGAGGAGACATAGGTAGGAACGCATCGCTTCTTTGCACAACTGAAAGAAGGACAACAACCAATTTAAAAACAAAAAACAACCAGACTGCCAGAAACTCAAACTGTGTGGCAGTCTGACAACCAAGGAGTTAGAGAAGGAACAATCATTCAGATCAGGAGGGGCAGAGATGGGCAGATGGGGCAGACAGGACGTGGCAAGGCGGTGGCTGGTGAACCTGGCGGTCCCACATTCATGCGTGGATAAGCCTGGAGGAACAACTGGGGAGCGAGACAGACCACACAACCCAGGTTCCGGCACTGGGCAAATAAAGCCTCAGAACCTCTGGCTGTAAAAACCAGTAGGGGTGTGGTGGTGGGAGAGACTCCCAGTCTCACAAAAGATTTTGTTGGAGGGGTCCACGGGGGGTCCTAGAACATACACAAGCCCACCTACCCAGGAATCAGCACCTCAGAGGGTTCAACTTGCTTGTGGGTAGAGGGGGAAGTGACTGAAAGCTGGCCGAGAGCTGAAAAAGCAGCATTGTTCCCTCTTGGACCCCTCCCCCACATATAGCACCGCAGTGCAGTGAAGGGGTTGCCCCGCCCTGATGAATACCTAAGGCTCCGCCCCTTACAACATAACAGGCCAAAGCTCCAGAAAAAAAAAACTAAGCGAAGAGATAGCCAACCTATCAGATGCAGAGTTCAAAACACTGGTAATCAGGATGCTCACAGACATGATGAGTACAGCTGCAAAGTACAGGAAGAAGTGAAGGCTATACAAAGTGAAATAAAGAAAAATGTACAGGGAACCAGCAGTGAAGGAAAGGAAATCAGGACTCAATTCAACAGTTTGGACCAGAAGGAAGAAATAAACATTCAACCAGAACAGAATGAAGAAACAAGAATTGAAAAAAATGAGGAGAGGCTTAGGAACCCCTGGGATGTTCCAACATCTGAATCATAGGGGTGCCAGAAGGCGAAGAGGAAGAGCAAGAAACTGAAAACTTATTTGAAAAAATAACAAAGGAAATTTTTCCCAATTTGGCAAAGGAAATAGACATACAAGTCCAGGAAGTTCAGAATCCCAAACAAATTGGACCCAAAGAGGAACACACCAAAATACATCATAGTTAAATTACTCAAGATTAAAGATAAGGAGAGAATCTTAAAAGCAGCAAGAGGAAATGAGACAGTTACCTACAAAGGAGCTCCCATAAGAGTCCATAAGATTATCAGCTGATTTCTCAAAAGAAACATTGCAGGCAAGAGGGGCTGGAAAGAAGTATTCAAAGTCATGAAAGGCAGGGACCTGCATCCAAGATGACTCTACCCAGCAAATCTATCATTTAGAATGGGAGGACAGATAAAGTGCTTCCCAGATAAGGTCAAGTTAAAGGAGTTCATCATTGCCAAGCCCTTGTTATATGAAATGTTAAAGGGACTTATCTAAGGTAAAGATCAAAACTATTACCAGTAAAATGACAACAGACTCAACCATCAACAACTGAACCTTAAAAAAAACAACTAAGCAAACAACTAGAACAGGAACAGAGTCACAGAAATGGAGATCACATGAGGGTTATCAGTGGGGAGTGGAAGGGGGAGGATGGGGGTTTTAAAAGGTATAGGGAATAAGAAGCATAATTGACAGGTAGAAAATAGACAGGGGGAGGTTAAGAATAATATAGGAGATGGAGAAGCCGAAGAATTTGCATGTACGACTCATGGACATGAACTAAGAGGGAGAATGCCGGTAGGAGGGGGTGCAGGGCTGAGGGGGAAGGGGCAGAAAAAATGGGACAGTCGTGATAGCATAATCAATAAAATATACTAAAAGAAGAATCAGGAAACATCTTAGCACTGTAGACATGTGGCCAAACCAGACTGGAATAGCGCGAGTCAAGTTGACCAGAGAGGAAGAAAAAGACGGGCGTTGTGTCCGTCACACTCAGTGGCAGCAATGCCCGGAGCCACGGGGTGGCCACACTGACTCTGAGGAGGAAGAGATTGGCCGCAGAAGACTCACAAGAGCGGCGACGACAGGAAAAGGGTGCCGGAAGCAGCAGCCTTGTCGAGGAGCGGCCAGCAGCAGGCCCTGTGCACGCGTCCCTCCGAGCCCAGCCTGGGGTGGCCGAGCCACTGGCTGTGTGCTGGAGAGTGGGGGCCGGCTTCCAGCGCGGGCGGCTCACAGCCTGGAAAGGCAGCTGCCCTCTCTGGCCTCCTGCCCCAGCTCCTGTGGCAGAGGTGTTTGGCGTCGTACATCAGCAGCAGCAGCAGCAGCAGCTAGGGCAGACTCCTCCTTCCGCCCTAAGAATGGCTCGGGGCAACCATGAATGACCATCACAGACATGGTGTCCTGTGGCAGGAGGGCATTATCTTGGGTAGTCAGTTAATTCGGATTGTCTGATTTGGTCATGATTGTCATGCAAATTAAAATAGAAAGGGCTTCCTTTGAGACTAAGTGTGAAATGCAGTCGATGGGGGGTAGCGGGGGCGTTGACTGCTGCGGGTTGGCCTGTCAAGCCACGTGCTGGCGCACCTCCCGCTGCGGGCACACCGGCTGCCTTCAGCGACCAGTTGGAAAGCAGGCATCCAGCTGTGTGTTGCCTGGCTGCAGGTGGATCCCAGCACCCCGGCTCCCCCAGGTACCCATAGGTCAAGGTGGGTGAGTCGGCCAGAAAAGCAGTCCACGCAGGTTGTCCACGGGACCTGCACCCCTCTTCCTCTCGACCCTCGCCTCGTGTCTGAGCTCCGGGCGTGCTCATCAGGCAGTTAAGGACTGTAACTACAGCATTCATTTCTCTTCCTCTTTTCAGTCCTCGCCTGAGGACATGCTCACTGATTTACAGAGGGGGCAGGAGAGACACATTGATCCAACCTGTCAGGTGCCTCTAATACGCTCCCTGACCAGGAACCGGTGACGCTTTAGCCTGTGGGACGATGGTCTGGCCACGGAGCCGCGCAGGCCAGGGCAGGGGTCCTTTTATTGGTGGCTGTTCCCTGAGAGTCTGCCGTGGGCCAGGCACTGGCCGGAGGCCGGACACTCAGCTGTGTGGGCCTTAAACGAGTGAATAGCCGACATCCACTGCCCTTGTGCCACGTGGTGTAAGGCATCTCCCCGAAGCCCCAGCAGCACCGTCGGGCACGCTTTGTTCCCTAGGCAGTGCTGGGAAGCAGGGGCGGCTCTGTGCCCGTTCCGGAGGGGGTATGCTGCCCCACGGACCAGTCTGGACGCTGTCATGCAGCCCGTGGGCGATGAATCCAGTTGGTACAACAGTGCCTGTCCCCAGAGTCCTGCTCCGCAGGGGAGGGTGGGCTCCAGCACTCGGTCCTCAGAGTCCTGGCAATGCGGGATTTGGGTTCTTTAGCCAAGAACCTTTGTGTCACGTGCAGCTGCCCTTGGTGCCCATGCGGCCCATAGAAAGAGCCTGCGTGGTGGGGGTGCCCGCCCGCCACTCTGGCCTGCACTGTCCTTGGGGGCCCCCGCGTGGTGCCTGGTGCTTTTCACTCCATTTCCAGGAGGAAGTGAGTTTCACAAACTAGAAACATTGCCTTTTGACATTGGCAGGGGGCGGGGTGGGGGCAGTGCGTGTCCGACAGTCACCTGAGTGGTAGAAGAGGCCCATTCGGGAGGAAGTTGTGGGTGGTTAGAATAAAGGGTTCAAGTTGGAAAGAATGTGCATTCCAAGGTCATTTTCTTGTGCAAACCACAGAAATACTTGTTCCCCCGAAAGCTTAACAGTGAATTAAGAGCTCGCTTGCAAGCACATTCCTGCCAGCAGGTCCCGCGTGCTTTGTGCAAACCCGGAGGGCCCAGTACTGTCCTCTTCTTTTCCCTGCTGAGGCTCGGGGCTGCGGGGCTGCGCGTCTGGAAAGGAAGCGGAACCGTTCCTACAGCGCCTGGTGCATTAGCACTGGAGCCTCTGTGCTGGGACCTCCAGGTGAGGCGGTGCCTGGAGCTGGCCCCCAACGTGTCGCCCGGGCCCAGGGTTGACGGGGTCCCTGGGTTGGGCCACCGTGTCATCTCCTCGGCTCCACACCAGCCTCCGCATTTGCCTCCGGCCCGCCTGTTGGAAGGAAGCTTCCACGGGAGGCAGTGCCGACACCCATAGCACCACTTTTCAGAGTCACTTTCGGCAGCGTCCCATAGTGGGTGCTCCTGCCACTGTCCCCGTGGTGGCTGTGGCTGTGGGTGGCGGCGGGTTCGAAACAGGAGAGCCTCCAAGGAGGGGCTGAGGGGAAGAAGCACTCGCTGTCCAAGCACACGTGGACCGACGCTCTCACCCGTGCAAAAGTGCTGTACCCGTGCCGGGCGACGTTGGGAAGTCCAGCCCCCGCGCTTTTCCTGAGATTGTCCTCTGGGGGGTCTGCCCTCCTGTGGGCCCCTCTGTGAAGGTGGTCGCCACGGTGCCTCTTCAGCCCCACCCGGGTGGCCTCCTTTCTGGCCGGGCCTGAGTGCTGCCGTGTGCCCCGCATCGTGCTTCTCCCTCCTCCTCTTCGGCCAGCCGCCACTCTGGCTTCCACTCCTGCTCCTCCAGTGCGCCTACAGCACCTCTGCCGGTCTCCTAAGTCATCTTTGTTTTCTCCTGCATTCTAGCTGGAGCCTGTGTGCCCTTCTCGGACCCCAGCGCACTGTGGCCCAGCCAGACCGCCTGCCCTGGGGGCGTGGCGGTGCCGTCCATGGCAGCAGGGCCAGGGGCCAGAGCCCCTCCAGTGCACCCTCTGCCCTGCGCCTGGCTGTCCCTGGCTGTCCCTGGCTGTCCCCACCATGCCGACTACACTGGCCCCTGGCTGTGCCAGGCCAGTCCGATCGTGCTGCTCCCCGCCCTCACACCCTGGCCTGTGCACCTTCTGTCCTTCCAGACCCCTCCCAGTCTGCTCTAACGGCTGCACGCTTTCCCCATGGTGGTCAGCGTCCATCCCAATCAGGGGTGGACAGGGGCTGGTGCCTAGAGCTGATTTACTTTTGTTTTTTAAATTGTCCCCAAGGGTATGTTTTTTATTGCTTTGGTGTAGAGAGAAACATCAATTGTTTGCTCCTGTGTGTGCCCCGGCTGGGGTTGAACCCACAACTTTGGGATGCACAGGAGGATGCTCCAACTAACTGAGCCACTCGGCCAGGGAATGGGGCTGGTTTACTTTTAACTCCTTTTCTCCAGTTAAAAATGCCATCAGTTTTACCAAAAACAGGTGAAATAATGGGACCAAGTGTAGACCAAGGTCATCCTCGAGGGGCACAGGAGTCAGAAGAAGATGCCCTTGGGGGTATGTGAGCAGCCTCTTTCTTTCCCTCGACGTTGGGTCTCTGTGCACCAGCCTCTGTCCCTCTCTGACTGTGGGGCGGCGTGCTCTTCCCCTCCAGCCTGTCCCTCTCCCCTCCCCTCCTACCTGTTCCAGGTCTCGGGGCCTCTGCTTTCCAGCTTTCTGATCTTGGCCAGGGGAACTTCACCTTGCAGACTGTGCTGTCGTCTGTAAAGTGAGAGGCTGTTTGTTTCTCAGAATTGCGGGTGACGCAGCTGTAAGGGAAGTAGAGCTCCATGCGCCTTTCTGTACAGCAGGGCAGTTACGTGCGCCTCCTTGGCGGCTGAGGGTAAAACGTGGTCCAGTTCGTGAGGGTCATTTGAAAACCGTGAAGCCTTGAACATATATAAACTTAGTGCAGTAAGATTCACACAAGTACTTAGCGCAGTGCCTCAGACATTTTCTGTGTGGTTCATCGTTTGTCCAGATTCAGAATCTGGCTGCTCATTCCTGAGCTTCCGTTGCTACCTCTGGAGCTCGCTGCAGCCCCAGGAGGGACCCCTGATTAAGCCCACTGAGCCGCAGACCTGCGCCTCGACCTTCACCGCTCTCCAGGGTGCCTTCTGTCAAGCGAGGGGAGAACTTTCTAGCATAGGGCCCGTCAGACAGCCTGCAGGGCACGCGAACTCAGAGCCCAGGGGGTTACAGGAGACGGTGGCAGTGGCGCCTGCTGTGGGGCGTGTCTGATGCCATGGTCCCGCACACACCTGTGCTGGACGTGCTGCCGGGGTGTGTCGGCGCGCTCCCACGCCCAGACGGCCGTTTCCCCGGGGCCCCGAGACCATTTCAGAGTTGGGTGTGGCTTTCTTTGCAGAGCTGAGGTGCTAGTGGGGCTGCTGGCCGGCCTGGAATGGCGCTCCCCCTGTAACCGAGTGGGGAGCACCTCTCGCAGCCTGAGACTTCTCAGGAGGCCGCTGTCCTGACAACGCTAGTGCAGTGCCTGTGCTTGTGGGGCGGCCAGTGTGACGTCACCTCACCAGCAGCGTGGGTTCATCCATCGGGTGTGCTGCCCTTGCCTCAATAGGGCAGGGCCTCCCTTCTCACACCCAGGGTGCCTGAGGCACCGGCACTCTCCTCTTGCCCCCACGCTCTCTGGAGCCGTCACTGCCCACATGGTGGGTGACGTCCAGTGCGTCCCGAGTGACTCACTGAAAGGGGAGCAGACACAGGAGTAGAGTCCTGACTCTTGGAGGTGCGTCCGTCCAGGTGACTAACTTGAGGGGGCAGACGCGCACGTTGGGTCCAGTTAGTCAGCGGGCAGCCGGAGGACAGTGTCCGCGGCCTGCACGGGACAGTGTCTGGTCAGAGCCCGCAGTTCGTTGGCATGCAGGGTGCCAGGACAACGGGGCACCACTTTTCACTCAGAATGGCCTTGTATGTGGGCAGGAACAGTGCGCACGTAATGTCCCGGTAAGACGAGTCATCGGGATGTAAGACCGAGTAATTGGAGGTCTAGGGTTATTGTCGCTGTTACGTGTATGAAGCAGGGTGATACTTCAGTGTGCCCCTCGTTGCTGTGGGAGGTTAAAAAGGCAGATTCTTTTTTGTTGGTTTTCATTCTTCACGTGAGGATAGGCTTAGAGACAGGAAGGAGGGGGAAGAGTGAGCGAGAGAGGGAGAAACACCCACGGGTGCCTCCTGTGCCCTCCTGACCAGGGCCAGGCAGAGGTTCTGAATGGAGACATCCTGGGGGTGTTTGAACAAAATCAGTCCCTTTTTGTAACGCGAATGTTTTACTTTCAAAAATCAGTAGGGCAGCCCTACAACGCTTGGCCAGCGCCAGGTCTGTAGTCTGGTTGGGGCGGCCAGCCTTCGCTGTCTCGGGGCCACACGTTAAATGACTAGTGACACGTGGTCACAAAAACATCTCATCGTGTTGTGAGTAAATTTACGACTTTGCATTGGGCTGTGTTCATGGCTACCCTGTTCTGAGTCATCAGTGGGGATCATCATGGGTGTTTGTGGTCTTTACATGGAGGGGGCGGTCAGGGTGTTGAAAACTCTCTCACTATAAATTCTAAGTATAGAAGGAAATGACAAAAACAACAGAACTATTTATTTAATACGCTGTAATTTGTGACATTAGAAGCATTGAGAATTGAATGATGTAACTCTTTGACCCAGCAGACTCATTTGTGTGTTTATACCTTAGAGCAGGGATGTCAGACTCATTTTCACCGGGGGCCGCATCAGCCTCGCAGCTGCCTTCAAAGGGCCCCGGGCGCCCTCGCCTGCCGTGTGGGAGCGTGGTCTGTGCTCGCCCTGACCCTGCCTCAGAACACCTTTCTCCCTCCGCCCTCCCCTTGCTGCCCCTCGCCGCAGTGCCAGCGTCTGTCATGGGCAGAGCATCTCCGTGGCAGTGCGGGCTCTACGCTGCTCCTGACGACGGCTGCCGGGGCGGTCTCGGTCTCCAACTCCAGAGACGGTTCTTCGAGGCTCTGTAGTTCCTTGTCAGGTGCGTAGGTCTCCGCAGTGGCACGTTTGAGAGGGAAGATGTTTCTGCTGCAGCAGGGATGAGCAGCACCGGAGGTCACGCACTCACTTCGCTGGGAAGCTGGAAGCATGCTGTGAGCGTAGACTGGACATCAGCAGACTTCGTGCTGCGCTTTCATTTTGCTTTCTCGTGTTTCTAGTTTATTTGAAACTCTTTTAAGCTAATATGGTCATCTTGGGGGTGCTATATGATTTTATTCATTCATTTTTTTATTTTCAATCGCAGCTGGCTGTTAAGAGCTTCAGGCATGCAGCCTGGTAGCTGGACGCTGACGCAGGGCGTTGTGGGCGTGGCCCGGCCCGTCCCTGGCTGCCGCAGCGTCGCTGGCTGTGTTCTCTGTGCTGGACGCCACATGTCTGGGACTGTTTGTACTTGACATGTCTGTGAGCAGTGTGTACTTTTAAAGAAGTACATTTGACTGATTATGCTATTACAGTTGCCCTAATTTTTCCCTCTTTGCCCCGCTCCACCCAGTACCCCCCTTCCTTCCAGCAGTGCCCCCTCCCTTCGTTCATGTCCATGGGTCGTGCATATAAGTTCTTCGGGCTCTCCATTTCCTAGGCTATTCTTACCCTCCCCTGCCTATTTTGTTCCCACCAGTTACGCTTCTTCGTCCCTGCACCTTCCCCCCATTCTCCCCTCCCCCTTCCAGCCGATAACGCTCCGCATGATCTCCATTCCTGCGATTCTATTCCTGTTCTGCTTATTTTCTCAGTTGGTTTTTTTTTTTTAGATTCAGTTGTTTGTAGTTGTGAATTTGTTGTCATTTTAATGTTCATGGTTTTGATCTTTTTCTTAGATAGTTCCTTTTAACATTTCATATAATAAGGGTTTGGAGATGATGAATTCCTTTAGCTTTACCTTGTCTGGGAAGCACTTTATCTGCCTTTTGATTCTAAACGATAGCTTTGCTGGATAGAGTCATCTTGGATGTAGGTCCTTGTCTTTCATGACTTGGAATACTTCTTTCCAGCCCCTTCTTGCCTGCAAGGTTTCTTTTGAGAAACCAGCTGACAGTCTGATGGGAACTCCTTTGTAGGTGACTGTCTCCTTTTCTCTTGCTGCTTCTACAATTCTTTCCTTTCTTTAACTGTTGGCATTTTAATTATGATGTGTCTTGGTGTGGCCCTCTTTGGGTCCAACTTGTTTGGGACTCTCTGAGCTTCCAGAACTTGTATGCCTCATTCGCCAAATTAGGGAAGTTCTTTCATTGTTTTTTCAAGTAAGTTTTCAGTTTTTTGCTCTCCCTCTTCTCCTTCTGGCACCGCTATGATTCGGACGTTGGTACGTTTGGAGGTGTCCTAGAGTCTTCTTAAACTCTCCTTGTTTTTTGAATTCTTGCTTCTTCATTTTGTTCTGGTTGAATATTTCTCTGTTCCTTTTGTTGCAAATCATTGGTTCGAATCCTGTCTACCTTCTCTTCAATGTTGGTTCCCAGTGTGTGTTGTTTTATTTCACTTAGCGTAAGCTTCATTTCTTCCTGTATGTTTTTGCTGTGCTCTTAGGAGTGCTGTGAGCATCCTGATCGCCAGCGCTCTGAGCTCTGTGCCTGACAGGTTGCTCACCTCCATTTGGTTTGGTTCTTTCTCTGGGGTTTTGTTCTGTTCCTTCCTTTGGGCCATGTTTCTCTGTCTCCTCGTTTTGGCAGCCTCCCGGTGTTAGTTTCTGTGATGAGGCAGAGCTTCTGTGACCCAGGTATGTAGAAGAGGCACCCATCGGCAGCGTGATTGCCAGGGCGGGGCAGCCCGCCCCTCCGCTGCTTGGCTGTGTGGGGAGGGCTCCGAGTGGGCACGGTGCCGCCGGGCTTCTGGCGGTTTGCCCTGCACTTGCCCTGTTTCCAGTCACTTCGTATTTGAATGAGGGATGTCTGCTCTTGATTTTTTATTTCATTGGTTTGGTTCTCACCCGCCTTTCGGGCTCAGCTTTAAAATTTTGATTAGAATGTTTTTGCTTGTGAATATTTCACTAAACATTATACACTTGCTTAGAAAATGTATGAACTATACACTCATACTAATATTTCAGGTTGTTTTGAAATATACACGTGTATTCATATTTTAGATTGTCTTGACTAGTTGGAAGAAATTGTGTTTAAATACTGAAATGCTCGCAACAACCCAAGATAGTCTGGTTTTCTCTTCAGCAGAAAGATAAAAATGGGTGTCTGACTTTATACACACTTCCTGTGAGGAAATCCCAGTTTTTGCCTAAAAGAAACTGCCTCCCGAAGAAGAAGGGAGTGAGGGCTGAGACACCCAGATACTCAAATCGGACGTTAGCTACGGAAATGGGACAGTTCGCTCTCCTCCGTGGTGAAGGAAGCGCGCCTCTGTGGGAGCGCTCGTGCGGGGCAGCTGGGGAGCAGGAGCCACCCCGCTGCCCGCCCACAGGCGAGTGGGCAGGCGGACACGCGCCACGGCGTGGGCGACCCTAGAAGACATTCTGCCCAGGGAGGAAGCCGGACGCAGAAGGACAGATCCTGCGTGATGCCGCTCACCTGGAATGTCCAAACCGGCAGGTCCACCCCGACAGCAGATGGGTGGCCACCAGGGGCTGGGTGACGGGGACTGACTGCTCACGGTGTAGGGTTTCTTTTGGAGGGGCTGACGAAGACGTTCCGAAACTCAGCAGTGGTCATGGTGACGCAGCATCGTGAGCAGGCTAAACACCACTGGGCAGCCCACCGGGAAAGGGGCAGGGTGGGGGTTTTACGTTCCCGACCATCTCGCTGATTTTGAAAAAGAAAAGCAGTGTGGTCACGTCTTCCATGAATTCGAATGGTCATTTCAAGTGCAGGGTCTGGCACAAACGCTGCCCCTTTTTATGACAAAATCTCTTACTACAAAGCAGTGAGCATATAAGTCTGTGGCATAACATACCCCACTCCAGCACACCACGTGACACGGTAGGGGAACTGTCCAAATTACAGCTGCGACTTACCACACCCGTGCTGTTACCCTGCTGACCACCTTCCCACGGGCCTCACTCCCGCCGGACCCTGCACTGTGTTGCGCCACACTCACGTCAGCGTTTCCGTGAGATCGCACAGTTCTCTCCAGGGTAAAGAACAGGAAATTCTCAGAGATGACCGGTTTCGGAGTGGGCCGGTAGGACAGTGGTCAGTCGGGTTCCTGTCATTACTGCCCGGCAGCGCCACCATCGCTGGTGAACAGACCACGTCCGACAGCGAGGTTCCGAGGTCTGCCCCGCTGATGCGGCTTGGAATTAGGGACACACACAATGCACCCCCCTGCTGCTCAGCCAGAGTCTAGGAAAGAGGCGTGGGGTCTGCTTTTTAGTAGTTCATACTTAGAGCCAGTTTGTGGCTCATAGCAAAAATCAGGGGAAGGTGCAGAGATCTCCCCTGTGTTTCCTGCCCCCTCAGCCTCCCCAGC
>PVKM010020858.1:0-23070 GCA_004027735.1 Carollia perspicillata
GACTCCTTTCCCCAATATCTTTGATGTGGGAGTCCTGGTTTTCTTCAGAGTGCTTTTCCCTGGTGGTTATTGCTAGAGGCTGGGGTGCAGGGGTGCCCACTCAGCTAAGCTGCCTCCATCCAGCAAATTTGGGTCACAACCTTCCCTTCCCAGTGCTACCAGGAGGGAGTCGCAGTGCCTTCCCTTTAACCCTGGGGTCTCTGCCTGGCTGGGTTGGGAGTCAGTTTCGGCGCTGTCAGAGCAGACTCCTGAGCCTCTCTGTTTGATAAATTCCTCCTACTCAAGCCTAATGCCCCATGTAGCCCAATTCTCCAGCCAGCCCAGTGCCTATCAGGGTCAGTGCATCACTGCCTCTCTCCCAGCTCCCCCAAGCTGGCGACCACAGACTCGGTGAGTAATCACGGCCCCATGCCTTGCCTCTTCATTCTTATTCCCCTCTCTGCACCAGAACTCTGCTGGTGTTGCTCACACCCTGGACTGTCAGGGAGGGAGGGGGCAGGTGACTCTGCTCTCTCCCAAGGACTGTGGCAGGCCCTCCACTTTCAAGCAGTCCGTGGTAGACCCAGCGCCCACTCTGGGTGCGGGGCCTGGGGCTACAAACGCACCCAGGTCCCCGTGCTGGTCCCCGGGACCTTACTGTCCTGAAATATCCTTCTTACCATCTGGTTTCTGGTTTTTCAGCGTCTGCTACAGTTTTGTGAACTCTTATTTTCAAATACACTGCGGTACTATTGTCTGTGTGCTCTGTTCCTCCATGGATTAGCCAGTTTTTCCTTCTGTGTGTAGGGGGAAGTGAAATCTGCTCCCTCCTACTCCGTCACCATCTTCCATCCATCGTTCATTATTTTTTCAAATAAGTTTTCAATTCCTTGATCTTCCTCTTCTCCTTCTGGCACCCCTGTGATTCAGATGTTGAAATATTTAAAGTTGTCACAGAGGTTCCTAAGCCCTCCTCATTTTTTCAAATTCTTACTTCTTCATTCTGTTCCCATTGAACATTCGTTTCTTACTTTTGTTCCAAATCATTGATTTGAGTCTCAGTTTCCTTCCCTTCACTGGTGGTTCCTTGTGTATTTTCCTTTATTTCACTTTGTATAGCCTTCGTTTGTTCCTTCATTTTGCAACCAAACTCAATAATTTTGTAAGCATCCTATTTACCAGTTTTGAACTCTGCATCTGATAGGTTTCCTATCTCCTTGTCTCTCAGTTCTTTTTCTGGAGCTTTGATCTGTTCTTTTATTTGGGCCATATTTCTTTGTCTCAGTGTACCTGTTACATTGTAAGGGGTAGAGCCTTAGGTATTTCCCAGGGTGGGGCTGCATTGTGGCACTGTTTGTAGGGGAAGGGTCAGAGGGGGAACAATGATGCTTGCTTGGCTCTTGCCCTTCTTGCCTTACTTTCTGTCACTTCCCTCGCTCCCTGCAAGTGGATTTTGCCCTTTCAGGTGTTGTCTCCCAGGTGGGTGGGCTTGTGTATGTTTGAGGATTTCATGGCTTTCTCCAATGGACTCTCCTGTGAGGGTGGGAGTTTCTCCCACCACCACCACCCTCATAGATTTTTACAGCCAGAGGCTTTGAGGCTTTATTTCCCCTCACTAAAACTCTGGGTAGCACAGTTTGTCTCACTCCACAGTTGTTCCTCCCAGCTTATCTGCATGTGAATGTGGGAAATCTCTTCTGCCAGGCACCACCTCATCCTTCCCAGTCCCCCATCCGCTGCCTTGCCACTGGTCTTCTCCACCCTGGCTTCCCATCTCTGCCCCCCTTACCATTCTGGATGAATGTTTCTCCTTTAATTCCTTGGTTGTCAGACTTCCATGTAGTTTGATTTTCTGGCAGTTCTAGCTGCTTTTTGTCTTTTAATTGGTTGTTATCCTTTTGGTTATATGAGGAAGTGAAGTGTTTATACCTACACCTCCACCTTGGCTGGAACTCCCCCAATAAAATATATTTTTAAAAAATTAAAAACTTTCACTCTGTGGTCTTCCTGCCAAGATGGAGGCATAGGTGGAAACACTGTACCTCCTTGCACAATCAAGATTAAGGACAACAGATATTTACACACAATAACACAACCAGAACACAGAAAATTGAACTACAGAAGTCTGACAACCATTCAACCAGACCCGTAAGAGGGGTGGAGTCGGCAGCCGTAGGAGAGGAAACGCGGCAGGAAAACACAGTGGCTGCCAGACCCGGGAGCCCCGGGGAGCATAGGTGGTGTGGAGCTTGCAGACCCCAGACACGGGGAGGAGATGAGCAGAGCATGTAAGGCAGGCAGGGAGGTTGGTCAACCACGGACACACATTCGCACTCAGATAAATTAGGCAAGAGTGGGCAGTGAGATGGACTGCACAGCCCAGGGGCCCAGGGACAGGAAATAAGCCTCAAAACACCGATTGAAAAGGTGCCAGGAGAGGCTCCCAGCCTCACAGGAGAGGTCATTGCAGAGACCCACAGGGTTCTGCAGCATGCACAGGCATGCCCACCTGAGAACCAGTTCCAGAGGGGGCCAGTTTGTGTGTGGGAGGCAGCAGAGGGGACACAAATCCCAGAGAGCACAAAATAGGCACCATTGTTCCCTCTCTGAAGATCCTGCCCCCAAAGACAGTGTCACAACCAGGCGACTGGTTGCCCCACCCTGGTAAACACCTAAGGCTCTGCCACTCACACGTAATGGGCGTGACCTGCCTGACCAAAAAATTATGGCTCACAAGGAAGAATAAATCAAAGCCCCAGAGCCAATACTTTTAAGCGACCAAGAGACAGCCAACCTATCAGATGCACAGTTTAAAACACTGGTAATCAGGATGCTCACAGAATTCGTTGATTTTGTTTGTAAATTAGATGAACAAATGAAGGTGTTGATAAGTGAAATGAAGGAAAATGCATAGGAAGAAGTTCTTCCCATAGTGATGGGAAGAAAACTCGGACTCAAATCAATGGAGTGGACCAGGAGGAAGAAAGAAACAACCAAACAGAAAAGAATGAAGAAACAAGAATTCAAAAAAACAAGGAGAGGCTTAGGAACCTCCAGGACATCTTTAAATATTCCAACATCCAAATTATAGGAGTACCAGAAGGGGAAGAGGAAGAGCAACAAGTGGAAAACTTATTTGAACAAATATGAAGGAGAACTTCCCCAACCTGGCAAAAGAAATAGACTTCCAGGAAGTCCAGGAAGCTCAGAGAGTCCCAAAGAAATTGGACCCAAGAAGGAACACACCAAGGCACATCCTAATTACATTACCCAAGACTAAAATGAAGGAGAGAATTCTAGAAGCAGCAAGAGATAGAAAGGACAGTCACCTACAAAGGAGTTCTGATCAGACTGTCAGCTGATTTCTCAAAAGAGACCTTACAGGCAAGAAGGGGCTGGAAAGTATGCCAAATCATGAAAGGCAAGGACCTACATCCAAGACTGCTCTATCCAGCAAAGCTTTCATTTAGAATGAAAGGGCAAATAAAGTTCTTCTCAGATAAGGTCAAGTTCAAGGAGTTCATCATCGCCAAGCCCTTATTATATGAAATGTTAAAGAGACTTATCTAAGAAAAAGAATATAAAAATATGAACAGTGAAAAGACAGCAAACTCACAGTTATTAACAACCACACCTAAAACAATAGCAGACTAAGTGGACACCTAAAACAGGAGTAAAGCCACAGAAATGGAGATCACCTGGAAGGTTAGCAACAGGGGAGTGGGAGGAGGCAAGGGAGGAGGTGCAGAGGATAAGTAGCATAGAATGTGGGGAGAAAATAGACAGGGAGAGGGCAAGAGTAGTGTGGGAAATATAGAAGCTAAAAAACCAATGACACATGGACATGAACTAAATGGGGGGAGTGTGGGTAGGAGGGGATGTGCAGGGTAGAGGGGAATGAAGGCAGGGAAATGGGACACCTGTAATGTCATAATCAATAAAATATATTTTTTTAAAAACCTTTTGCTCTGCAAAAGACACTGTGAAACAAGTTAGAAGATAAGCCACAGACTGGGAGAAAATATAAGCCAAATACACATCTGCTAAAGGACTGTAATTCAAAACATACAAATAACTCTTATAATTCAATAATAAGAAAAAAATAACCAAAATAATGGACAGAAGACCTTAACAGAAATCTTGCCAAATAAGATACATGGATGGCAAAGAAGCATGTTAAAAGATGTTCTATGTTATATATTTGTATCATCAAGGAAATACAAAATAAAATAAAAACAAGATACTACCACACACCTATAAAATGGCTAAAACCCAGAACACTGACAATACCAAATGCTATCAAGAATGGGGAGCAAAAAGAACTCTCATTCATTACTGGTGGGAATGCAAAATGGTACAGCTAGATGGTTTCTTACAAAACTAAACATACTCTTAGCATGCAATCTAGTAATCATGTTCCTTGCTATTTACCCAAAGTCACTGAAAATATATGTCCACACAAAACCTGCACAGAGATGGTTATAGCAGCTTGACTTGTAACTGCCAAAACTTGGATGCAACCAGAATGCCTTCGGTAGGTAAATGGATAAATAAACTGTGGAACATCCAGACAATGGAATATTATTCAGAATGAAAAAAAATAAGCTCTCAAGTCATGAAAAGATGGGAATGAAGCTTAAATACATACAGGGTGAGGCAAAAGTAGGTTTACACTTGTGAATACATGAAACACAGAACTAATAAAGCTATTGTATTATAATAATTGTAAACTGCACGTCTTTTTCCAAACAGACAACTGTAAACCTACTTTTGCCCCACCCTATATTACTAAGTAAAAGAAGCCAATCTGAAAAGTCTGCATACTGTATGATTCTAACTATGTGACATTCTCAAAAGGCAAAATGATGGAGATAGTAAAAAGAACAGTGGTTCCAGGGATGGGGTGGGATGGGGGTGAGGAGCAATGAATAGTCAGACCACAGATGCTTTTTAAGCCAGTGAAAATATTCTGTATGATACTATAATGATGAATACATGACATTATATATTTGTCCAAACCCATGGAAGGTACAACACCAAGAGTGAAGGATAATATAAAACTATGAACTTCAGATGATTAGGATGTGTCAGTGTAGATCCATCAGTACCACTCTGGTGAGGGATGTTGATAATTGGAGAGGCTATGCTTATGTATGGGGGCAGGGAAATCCCTGTACCTGCCCCTTAATATTACTATGAACCTAAAGCTGCTCTAAAAATATGCCTTTTAAAAAATTAACAGAGCAGATTTTAAAGTCTTGACCCAGATTTATGCTATCTATAAGAAACCCACTTCAAATTTAAAAATAAAAGTAAAAAGATATAAAATAAAAACCATGAAAGCATGAATTAAAAAAAAACAGCAGTGGTTACATTAATACCATATAAACTATGCCTCAGAGCAAAAATTTACCAGGGACATTACATAATGATTCAAAGAATGATCAATACAGCAAGTAGACACAGAAATCTCAAATGTGTATATCTCAAATGTGTAAATCTCAGAAATGTGTATATCTCAAACAGGGCTTCAAAATTCATGGAAGAGAAAACTGATAGAACTAAAAAGAGAAATAGAAAAACTCACAGTTATTGCTGGGAAATATAACATCCTATTCTCAACAATCGATAGGAATACTAGATAGAACATGAAAGAGATGAAATAATTAGCCATGCAGATATACGAAGGGAAAATATTTTAAGCAAAAAAAGACAATAAGCAAACCACTCTGGGGTAGGAATATTTTCAAACTGCTGGAGGGAAAGTAAGAAAGCAAGTGAGGCTGAAGCAAAAAGAAAAATAAGATGAAGAAAAGCTATCAAAGAGTAATGGGGTAGGGGACATACCTTCTCAGGTCTTCCTTTGAAAGGTGCTGTAATGACTTTGACTTTGGCTCAAGCAAGGTATGGGGAGTCACTGGTGGATCTTAATCAGAGGAATGACCTGATCTGACTGCTGGATTAGGGTTGATTAAAAGGCAAGGGTGAAAGCAGAGAGATAACAGTAATTTTGATCACAGTAAGAGTCGCAAAGGTGGTGAGAAGTGTAGGGTTCTTATAATGTACTGAAGGGTCTGCTGTCCCACTCTTGCATTGCCTCCTGCTAAGGTTCTTGATGGTACCTTAGACGAAAGAATTTGGAAAACAGAAGTAGGAAAGTAGTTACAAGTAAATTCCTAATTTATTTCTAGTACTTTAAGTTTCTCTAGGGCAGAGGCAGGCAAAGGTTTCTGTAGCAGGCCAGATAATAATTATTTTAAGCTTTTCAAGTCATAAGGTCTTTGTCACAACTCTGCTGTTTTAGCACAAAAGCAGTCATAGACAATATGGAAAAAAGAAAGAGCATGGGTGTGGCCTTAAATAAGACATTGTTTATAGATTTTGAAATTTGAATTTCATATAATTTTCACATATTACAAAATAGTATTCTTATTTCTTCAGTCATTTAAAAATGTAATATTCCTCCTTACCTCACAGGACATTCAAAAATAGGTTGGCAGTTTGGACTTGTTCCATGGGCTGTGTTTTGCCAACCCTGCTCTAGATTTTAAATATCCATTTTCATCCCTGGTAAACAGAATCCTGGGTGTTATGTTTCTCACAATTTTATGCTTTCTTACCTTGTTCTTTTTAAGAGTAGGTGTACCAAGTAACATCAACATAGGAGATATATTCACATTTCAGCACCCGGCAACGAATGTACCTTAAATATTTCATAAAACATTGTCAGTGTTATCACACAATTAGTTATCACACAACTAAGAAGGACCATTATACATCCCCATCTTATAAAGTGTAACCTTGAAACTCTAGACAAAATTGCTGATGATTAGTGAAACATAAAGGCAATTTAAAGTCACTAATCACAGTGACATCAGCATCATGACAGGGTAAGTTGTTTCTTTTTCCTCTCTCCTTTCATTTACAACTAATTAGACATCATAACCAAATTTAGGTGCTTCTGCACATTATAGCAGGACACCTGGGAGTTTCTACCCACTTGCATATCTGAAATGGAGCAGATAGGACCTCTGTGAGGGCAGAAAATCCAAGGAAGTCCTTGAGCCTGTCCAATCCCCACTCCCTGTGAACAAGAAAAATGGAACCCAAAGACTGCAAAATTCGCCAGATACCCACAGCCAAGAAAGTATGTGGAGGTCCAGGCAGCTTGACAAGGGGATCCAGCATGCCATTGGAGTAGGATAGAGATTTGTTTTGAGGCAGAGCAGACAGAGGAATTCACTTAGTGGACCCCACATTATCAGAACCACAGTGCAAGGCACTGGGCTTTTGCCAGTGCAGAGGAGCTGGAAAGTAGTGGGTGAGCAACTGGCTGCCCCCATTGTGCAGGTTGCAGCTGGAGATACTCATTTCTCTATAGCAGTACCTGGATATCTGAGGAGGAACCTCCATGAATTGGGGGAATGAGAAGAAAAGGAAAGAGGCAGACCAAGATACAAAGAATACTAAAGGAATGCATTTACTGTTGTCTGCTTCAGATTTCAGCAGACCACTGGGAGTACCCCAGTCAAGGATCCCTACAAGCCTATGGACACTCCCCAGAGCCACAGAGGTACTATGTCATACCTCCCCCAACTCTGATGATGCAACTCTTGTGTATGCTCCCAAGTGCAGCCCCCAGAGCCTGCTCCTGGAGAAGAAACCACAAATGAGTTATAGTGTCATCTTCTGGAATACAAAAAACAAGGGTTTTTAATCATCAGCCTAAATTCTAAGAAACAGAGTAAATATAAATTCTTAACTACAGATGTGTCTGCTACTTCAAGTGCTAAAGAAGAAGAACATATCGTTAAAGACTATGTAAAATAAAGTAAATAAGTATCAGAAAAATAATAATTTTCCAGCAACCAAACTCTAAGGCACAGAATAGTATGATCTAACTCACAAAGAAGTTAAATACCTATTATGAAGAAATTCAATGAACTATAAGAAAACTGAAAAAAACAATTCCATGAACTCAGAAATAAACTCAAGGAACAGAGGAAGTTATTTATCAAGAAACTGAAATTATAAAAAAGAATCAAACAAATTCTAGAGTTGAGAAATTCATAAATGAGATACAGGATGCAATAGAGTGCATAGGTAATGGGGCAGACCAGATGGAAGAAAGAATAAATTACTTGGAAGACAGGAATATAGAAATAATTCAATTAAAAAGGATAGGAAGCTTAAATATTTTTTAAAGTGAAGAAATTCCACCAAAGCTATGAGATTTGATCAGAAAGCAAATATAAGAATAATTGGTGTACCAGAAGGAGAAGATAGGGAGAAGGAGCAGAGAGTTTAAAGAAATAATAGGAGAACTTTCCGAACATTGAGAAGGAAATGGACATATAAGTCCATGAAGCTAATAGGACACCCTATAACTTCAATGCAAAAACATGTTTCCAAGACACATTATAATTAAGCTGTTAAAAAATCAATAATAAAGGAATGATCTCAAAGACAGCAAGGGAAAAAAAAAGAAAGTAACTTACAAAGTAACCACCATTAAACTATCAGCAAATTTCTCAGCAGAAACTCTATAAACCAGAGAATATTATACTAAATGAAATAAGCCAGTCAGTGAAAGACAAATACCATATGATTTCACTTTTATGTGGAATCTAATGAACAAAATAAACTAACAAAATAGAAACAGAGGCATGGATACATAGAACAGACTGACAGCTGTCGGGGGTGGAAGTGGGGAGCCTGGATGAAAGAAGACGAAGGGATTAGCCGAAGAACATATAAGCTTAACCCATAGACACAGACGATGGTATGGAAATTGCCTAAGGGTGGGGCTGGGCAAAGGAGGCAAAAGTGGGAACAACTGTAATGGAAAACAATAAAATACAATAAAAACAGAAACTCTATAAACCAGGAGAAATGATATACTCAAAGGGTTGAAAGATAAAAGTTGCCAGCTAAGAATACCTTCCAGCAGTTATCCTTCAAATATGAATGAAAAATAAAAGCTTTCTCAGAAAAGCAAAAGCTGAGGGAGTTCACCATCACTAAACCTGCCTTACAAGAAGTGCTGAGAGGAGCTCTTCAAGCTGAAATGAAAATACACTAATCAGCAACATAAAAACATATGAAAATACACAATGCTTTGATAAAAATTAAAAATAAACATTCAGAATTAGAAAACAGTAACTCTGTATTACATTGGTGGGTTAACCATTTAACTATAGTGTAAAAGTTAAAGAAAAGAACATTAAAAATTACTATAATTTGTGAACAAAAATTCACAACATAAAAAGAAATAAACTATAACATCAATAATATAAAAGAGGAGAAGTAATAAGTGTAGTTTTTATAAGTGAATGAAAATAAGTTGCTATCAGCATAAAATGGGCTGCTTTGTGTATGATATATATTTTATGTAAGCCTTGTGGTAACCACAAGACAAACATCTAGAGCAGGTTGACAGAAACAACAAGAGGAAAGCTGAAAAATCTACACATATGTGGACCCTAAACAATACACTGCTGAACAACCAACAAGTCAAACAATAGATCAATAGAAAACAGAAAAAAGAGGACACTGACACTATCACCATGGTAAACCACCAACTAACAAAGATAGGCAGGAAGAGATAGAAAGAGAAATAATAGTGATATGAAAAAATCTGAAGGCAAACAAAAAGATGGCAGTAATAAGTCCTGACATATCAATAATCACTGGACATAGAAATGGATTTTAAAAAGCAGTACTAAACTATATGCTGCCCACAGGAGACTCATTTCAGCTCTCTAAAGACACTAGTGCCTCAAAGTGCAGGGTTGGAAGAAGATATCCAACTCAAGTGGAAACCAAAAGAAAGTGGAGATAGCCATATAGTAATGTCATATAAAATAGACTTTAAGCCTAAAACAATAAAAAGAGAAAAAGAAGGTCATTATCTTGAAAAAAGGGTCAATACACCAAGAAAATATAACACTCATTAAATGTATGCACCCACTAACAGATCTGGAAGAAGAAAAAGGACAATAATATTAGGGGCCTTCAATACTACACTGTCAGCAATGGATAGAATATCTAGACACAATGAACAATGAAAAGTGGAAACTGAATCAAATGGACCTAACAGACATTTTAAAACATTCCTTCAAACAGTAGCAGAACACACATTCTTCTTAAATGTAGACAGAAAATTCTCCAAGAAAGATTATATGTTAGGACATAAAACAAATATTAGCAAATTTAAGAAATTTAAAATACACCAAATATCTTTTTTGACATCAACGGTATGAAACTGGATATTAACAAGAGCAAAGATGAAAAATCTACAAATATTTGGACCCTAAACAATATACTGCTGAACAACCAATAAGTCAAACAATAAATCAATAGAAAAATAATTATCTTGAAACAAATGAAAGTAGAAATACAACATAACAAAACTTGTGGGAGCAGGGGAATTCCAGACAAGATGGAGACGTAGGTAAATACACTTCGTCTCCTCGCACAACCAAAAGAAAGACAACAACAAATTTTTTTTAAATAACCAGAACTGCCAGAAAATCGAACTGTATGGAAGCCCAACAATGAAGGATTTGAAGAAACATTCACCCAGACCAATAGGAGAAGACTCATGGCAAGGCAGTGGCTGGCGGAGTGGTCAGTCCCACATTTGCATGCAGATAAACCAGGAGGAACAACTGGGAAGCAAGACAGACTGCTCCCAGGGTTCCAGTGTGGGGAAATAAGCCTCAAAACCTCAGACTGAAAAAACCTGCAGGGGTTGAGGTGGTGGGAGAAACTCCCAGCCTCACAGGAGAGTTCACTGGAGAGACCCACAGGGTCCTAGAACATACACAAACCCACCCACCTGGGAATCAGCACCAGAAGGGTTCAATTTGCTTGTGGGTAGCAGGGGAAGTAACTGACAGCTGGCCAAGAGCCGAGCAAGAGGCATCGTTCCCTCTTTGGCCCCTCCCCCACATACAGCACCACAACACAGTGACAGTGGGTTGCTCTACCCTGGCAAATACCTAAGGCTCCACCCCTTTGTCAGGTGCACCTGACAAAGAAATATGGCCCAAATGAAAGAACAAATCAAAGTTCCAAAAATAGAACTAAGTGATGAGGAGATAGCCAACCTATCAGATGCAGAGTTCAAAACACTGGTAATCAGGATGGTCAGACAAATGGTTGAGTGTGCAAAACAGAGGAAAAAGTGAAGGATGTGCAAAGTGAAATAAAGGAAAATACACAGGGAACCAACAGTGAAGGGAAAGAAACCAGGATGCAAATCAACAATTTGGAACAAAAGTAAGCAATAAATGTTAAATGAGAACAGAATGAAGAAACAAGAATTCAAAAGAAGTGGAGAGACTGAGGAACCTGCAGAACAACTTTAAACATTTCAACATCCGAACCACAGGGGTGCCACAATGAGAAGAGGAAGAGGAAGAAATTGAAAACTTACTTGAAAAAATAATGAAGGAAAACTTCCCTAATCTGGCAAGGGAAATAAACTTCTAGGAAGTACAGGAAGCTCAGAAAGTCCTAAAGAAATTGGATCCAAGGAAGAACACACCAAGGCATATCATAATTACATTAGCCAAGATTAAAGATAAGGAGAGAATCTTAAAAGCAGCAAGAGATAAGGAGAGAGTCACCAACAAAGGAGTTCCCATAAGACTATTAGCTGATTTCTCAAAAGAGACCTTACAGGCAAGAAGAGGCTGAAAAGAACTATTCGAAGTCAAATAAGGCACAGACCTACATCCAAGATTGCTCTATCCAGCAAAGCTGTCATTTAGAATTGAAGGGCAGATAAAGTGCTTCTCAGATAAGGTCAAGTTCAAGGAGTTCATCATCACCAAGCCCTTATTATATGAAATGTTAGAGGGACTTATCTAAGAAATAGAAGAAGATCAAAAATATGAACGGTAAAATGACAACAAACTCACAACTATCAACAACTGAACCTAAAAAACAAAAACAAACTAGGCAAATAACTGGAACAGGACGAGAATCACAAAAATGGAGATCACATGGAGGGTTATCAGTGGGGATGGGCAGGAGAAGAAGGGGGAAAAAGGTACAGGAAATAAGAAGCAGAAACAGTAGGTACAAAATGGACGGGGGAAATTAAGAATAGTATAGGAAATGGAGAAGCCAAAGAATTTATATGTATGACCCATGAACATGAACTAAGGTGGGGGAATGCTGGTGGGAGGGGAGGTACAGGGCAGAGGAGAATAAAGGGGAGGGGGAAAATGGGACAACTGTAATAGCATAACCAATAAAATATATTTTAAAAACTTGTGGGAGCAACTCCGAGAGGAAAATTTATGGTGAAAAATGCACATATGAAAAAAATTTTAAATCCTCAGTAAACAATGTAACTACACCAACTAGAAAGTAGGAAAAAACAAGTTACCGTATTTTTCGGACTATAAGATGCACTTTCTCCCCAAAATTTGGGGAGACGTGGTAGTGCGTCTTATAGTCTGAATGTGTCTTACCTTGCTTGCTGGGGGACGGTGGTGGAGTGGGGTCACAAGAGGCAGGAGCAGGGTGACGGCTACAGGAAGCCAGCAGCGGCAGCGGCAGGAGTTGGGTGATGCTGTGGGGCCTGGGCTGGGAGGAGGGGCTGTCGCGGCAGTGTGAAGCAAGGCAGGGAGGAGCAGAGTCCCCGCTGTGGCATACTATACTGCTAGGGAAGGGGTACAGGCGGTGCAGGTGCGTTAGGAGAAGAAAGCCTGTGGAGCCCGTACGTGCCTCCATCACATGACTGGTGTGTCCCCATTAACATTAACATAGGCAAATTCCACTGCAGGGTCACCTGTCAATGTGGCCTGCAGCTGTTGCAAAACTACAACTCCCATCATGCTTGGACAAGTTGGGATAATGGAAGCTGTAATTTGGCAACAGCTGCAGAGCCACACAGGTTGTGCAAAACTGCTGTCCCCACACAAGAGTGTTGCACAACCTGTGGCCCTCCAGCAGCAGATCTCCCCACAACAGTGCGTCATCCACTGATGTTCTCAGCTACAGTGCCCCCATAACTATGAAGGACACAGTGCTGATAGTTCTGTCATTACCATATTTTGTTGTAGAAAGATACCATAGCATACCGTAGTGTCCTGCTGAATCTACCGTAATTGTGGAAAGATGTCAAAGCAGAAAAGGATTTCATATAAAATCCCTTTTAAACTGGACGTAATGAAGTATACCAAAAAACATGGAAACAGAGCAGCAGAGAAACATTTTGGGCCACCTCCGACTGAAAAAATGATACGGGAATGAAGGAAACAGGAGGATCAGCTGCAAGAAATGGACAAAACAAAACAATGTTTTTGTGGGCATGCTGCAAAATGGCCACAGTTAGAAGTGGATATGAAAGAGTGGATCACACGTCACAGGAACAATGGCTTTTCAGTATCTACAAAAATGATCATATATGAAGCCAAACGTCTTGCTGCAGAGAAAGGCATTGAGGACTTCACTGGATCACCGTCACGATGCCACAGATTTATGAAGAGATGTGGCCTTACTATGCTCACCAAAACTAGGATTACACAAAAAAATGCCTATAGAATATGAATCCAAGATTGTGTCTTTTCACAAATTTGTACTGGATAGAAGAAAGAAAAATGGATTTGAAATAAGCCAGATTGGGACATGGATGAAGTCCCATCAACATTTGATGTTCCATCAAACAAGAGTGCTGATGAGAAAGGTGCCAAAACCATAACTGTGAGAACCTCAGGGCACGATAAAACCCATTACATGGTTGTGTTGTCCTGGGGTGCAGATGGCACCAAACTGCCACCAATGCTGATTTTCAAGAGAAAAAAACATGCTGAAAGAGGCAATCCCAAGAGGAGTTATTGTTCATGTTCATGACAAAAGATGGATGGATGAAAATGGCATGAAGATACAGATAGAAAAAGTGTGGTCCAAATGTCCTGGAGGGCTTCTGAAAAAACCTGTTCTGTTAGTGCTTGGCCAGTTTAGGGCACATATCACTGAAGCCACAAAAAAGAGACTTAAAGAAGAGAAAACCCATCTAGCCATAATTCCTTGGGGGCTTACCAGCCATTTACAACCTTTGGGCATTCCTATCAACAAGCCATTTAAAGTTTTCATGAGAGAAGAGTGAAACAAATGGATGGCTGCAGGAAATCATGATCTGACACCAACTGGATGAATGAAAGGCCCACTATTACCCAAGTTTGTGAGTGGGTGAAAACCTCATGGCAGTCAGTTAAGGATGAAACTGTTGTGAGATCCTTCAAAAAATGTGGCATCAGCAATGCCTTAGATGGCTCTGAAGATGACATCCTCTATGAACAGAGTGAAGAGAGTGATACTAGTGATTCTGAGGAACTGAGCTTCATAAATATGGACAGTAATGACGAGGAGTTCTTGAGGTTCCCTGATGATTAGAAGAGTTTCCATAGTTAAAGCTTAAAGTCAGTAATAATGGTTGTTAATGCAGCTGTTGAGTTCTGTTTACATTTACATTGGTGAAATATTATGTCATTTATGTTATTAAATATTTTACCACATTTTTTGCTTTAAAATTTTTTTCTTATTTTCCTCTAAAACCTGGGTGTGTCTTATGGTCCAAAAAATACGGTAAATCCAAAGTTAGGATTATAAAAGTTCCTCAATTTGAAATACAGACGAAAAAATACAACAGGTTGGATCAACAAAACTAAGAGCTGTGTTTTAAAAAAGATTAAAAAATTAAAAAACCTTTATCTACATTAAATAAAGACAGAAGACAAATAAAACTAGAAAAGAAAGAAGAGACATTACAACTCATACTACAGAAATACATAGGACAATTAAACACCCCCATAAAAAATTATATAACCCTGAAAACATTTCCAGAAACATAAAACCTAATAAGACTAAATCAGGAAGAAATCTGAACAGATGAAAAATCAGTAAAAGTATTGAATCAGTAATCTAAACTCCCCAACACAGAGAACTTCAGGACCAGATAGCTTCATTTGTAAATTCTACCCAACATTGAAAGAAGAATTAATGCCAGTCCCTCACAACTCTTCCAAAAATTTGAAAAGTAAACACTTTCAAACTTATTTTGTGAAGCCAGACTTACCCTGATAACAAAGCCAAATCAGGACACTATAAGAATAGAAAATTGTAGACCAATATCCTTGATGAATAAGATGTTACAATTTTTAATAAAACATTAGCATACTGCATGCAAGAACACATTAAAATAATTACACAACATGACCAAGTAGGATTTATCCCTGGGATGCAAGTTTGATTTGACATACACAGTTCAATAAGTGTAATACATCATTTTATAGGATAAAAATCATATAATCATCTCAATAAATGCAGAAAAAGCATTTGACAAAACACAACACTATTTTATTATTTTTTTTAAACCTGAACAGTTTGGTTACACAAAAAATATACCTGAACATAATAAAGGTTATATACAACATACCCCACAGCTAAGATTATATGCAACAGAAAATATTAGAAGCTTTTCCTCTAAGATCAGGAACAAGACAATGTTGCCCACTCTCATCACTCTTACTCAATAGTAATGAAAGTCCTAACTAGAGCAATTATGCAAGACAAAGAAGTAAAAGTCACCCATATCAGAAAGGAAGAAGTAAAATTGTTGCTATATGCAGATAATGTGATTTTGTGTATAAAAAATCCCAAAGATTCAACCGAAAAAAAAAACTACTGGAACTAAGCAACAATTTCAATAAGTTGCAGAATATAAAATCAACATAAGAAAATCACTTGCATTTCTATATATTAATAACAAAATATCTGAAAAAGAAATAGAAAAAAATCATCCCATTCACAATAGCAACAAAAAACAGTAAAACACCTAGGAATGAATTTAACTAAGTATGTGAAAGATGTATACAATGAAAACTACAAGACTTTGCTAAAAGAAGACACAATGAAAAGACATCCCATGTCCATGGATTGGAAGAATTCATATTGTTAAAATGTCCATAATCCCCAAAGCCATCTATGTATTTTACACAATAACATAAAAATGCCAGTTAGAATGGCATTTCAAAGAAATAGAAAAAACAGTCTTAAAATTTGTATGAAATCACCAAAGAACCTGAATAATCAAAGTAATCTAGAGGAAAAAGAGCAAAGCCAAATATATCACACTTCCTGATTTCAAACTACACTACAAACTATAAGAATCAACATAGTATTGTACCGACATAAAATCAGACACAGAGACCAATGGAAGAGAGTAGAGAGCCCAGAATTAAACCTCCACATATATGGTCAATTAATATTGGAGAAGGTAGTCAAAAACACACAATGTGAAAAGGATAGTCACTTCAACAAAAAGGTGCTGGGAAAACTGGATAAATACATGCAGTTTTCAATACATAAAATTGAAACCTATCTTAAACCACTCACAAAAGTTAACTCAAAATGGAAGAAAGACCAAATACCAAAAAGCTCTTAGAAGAAAATGTAGGGGAGAAGCTCCTCAACATTGATCTTGGCATTGATTTTCTGGGTATGATATCAAAAGCAAAAATAAATAAATGGGACTATATCAAACTTGAGCTTCTACACAGCAAAAGAAACAATTAAGAAACTGAAAAGGCAACCTTCAGAATGAGAAAAAAATCTTACAAACTAATTTCAGGTAAGGGGTTAATATCCAAAATATATAAATAACTCATACAACTCAATAAGAAAAAACAATTCAATTAAAGAATGGGCAGAGGTACTGAAGAGAAATTTCCCCAAAGATATCCAAGTGGACAACAGGTACATGAAAAAATGCTCAACATCACCATCAGGATGAGACAAATCAAACCACAATGAGAGATCACATCACACCAGTTAGAATGGCTATTGTCACGAGCACAGAGATAACATGTGTTGAAGAGGACATGCAGAAATAGAAAACCCTTGTACACTTTTGGTTCAGCCACTATGGAAAACAATACTGAGTTGCCTTAAAAATTAAAAATAGAACTACCGGAATCTTTATAACCTGGAGCCAGCAAAATGGCTGCCATCAAGAAGGGTGCTGAGAAGAAGGGTCATTCTGCCATCAAGAAGTCATGACCAGAGAATACATCATCAACATTCACAAGCACATCGATGGAGTGGGTTTCGAGAAGTGTGACACTTGGGCACTTAAAGGGATCCAGAAATTTCCTATGAAGGATATAGGAACCACTGAAGTATGCATTGATACCAGGTTCAATAAACAGTCTCCACCAAAGGAATAAGAAATATCCCTTATTTATCTGGGTGCAGTTGTCCAGAAAATGTAATGAGGATGAAGATTCACCAACAAGCTCTATACATTGGTTACCTAAGTGTGAATCTGCCACAACTTTCAAAAACTTACAAACAGACAACGTGAATGAGAATTAATAGCTGATTGCCAAATAAACGTATTAAATTGCAAAAAAAAATCTACTACAGCAATTTCATTCTGAGTATATACCAAAAAAATGAAAACAGGATATCAAAGAGATGTGTGCACTAGCTTGCTTATTACAGCATTATGCTGTAATACAGCATTATTACAGCATTATGCTGTAATACAGCATTATTACAGCATTATGCTGTAATACAGCATTATTACAGCATTATGCTGTAATACAGCATTATTACAGCATTATGCTGTAATACAGCATTATTACAGCATTATGCTGTAATACTATGGAATTATTATTACAATATGGAAACAATAACATGGAATTATTATAACAATAATTATTACAATATGGAAACAACCTAAATGTCAATATTAGCTGATGAATTGTTCAATCATTGGTGGCATATAAAAACAATGAATATTATTCAGCCATCAGAAAGGAGAATACCTGCAGTTTGTGACAACATCAGTGGACCTTAAGAATATTATGCTAAGTGAACTAGTCAGACAGAGGAAGATAAGTACTGCATGGTATCACTTATATGTGGAATCTGAAAAAGTCAAACTTGTAAAAACAGAAAGTAAAATGGTGGTTCCAAGGGCCTGGGGATGTGAGATAGGACAGATGTTGTTCAAGGGTACAAACTTGCAGTGAGTCATAAATAAGCCCTAGAGGCTTAATGCATAGTATGGTAAATGTAGACAACAATATTGTATTATCATCAAACTTTCTAAGGGGCTAGAACATACGATTCCAATCACACAAAAAGGACCATTGTGTAACATGATAGACGTGCTGATTATCCCTACAACATGTAAATGTATCAAGTTAACATTTTATACACCTTAAATTTGCAACTACATTTCAATAAAAATTTTAAATAAAGCTGCTAATCACAAGTTCCTTTTAAATTACAACAGGCCAAGAGAAGGGGGAAGAGAAGTGGGAGTTTCCCATATTTAAGGAAATGGAACTTAGTTGTTCATGACACAGGAACATTCCACCCAGTGCAGAGGCTTGGGGGTTGGAGAAGAAAGAAAAGCCCAATATCCACTTATACGTATGTCTTTGTCTATTTCAGTTGACACTTCTGGAAAAATCAGTAAGTTGGGATCATTTCCTTACCTTACCTATTTCTGTATCTAGGCCCTTTGAGTATTTGTACCCGTTTTTTTGTATTCCACATTCTTCTAACTTCTTAGTCAACTACTTCTTAAATGATATTCTCATACTTTGACTCTCACTTACTTCCCTTTTATAACAAAATATAATGGTCTTGTATTCGATTCTCATTTTTTACTACCAAAGAAGACTGGTAGCATATATTTCCAGCAAGTCTGCCACGAGACAGCCTGTTTTCCTGGGGCTATATAATCTAGCAATGGATAATTTTTACTAAAAAAAAGAAAATCTCCTAAAACTGATGTAAAGAATAGATGTCACACAAGATAATAACTTTGGTAATTGACCAAAAATACACATTTTCAAACAGATCTGAAGAAGAGGGGTTTAAAAGAAACTGACTTGTGAAAAAACAATAAAAGTAGGAAATTGCAATAGGAAAGTAGGAAATTGGTAAAACAGATTATTTATTCAAGGATTCAGTCCCACACGTTAATTAAATGGCATCCTAAAGATCACTTTCGCCCTGGCTGGTGTAGCTCAGTGAATTGAGCACGGGCCTGTGAAACAAACAGCCACGGTTCGATTCCCAGTCAGGGCACATGCCTGGGTTGCTGGCCAGTTCCCAGCAGAGGATGCACAAGAGGCAACCATACATTGATATTTCTCTCCCCTTCTCCTTCCCTTCCCCTCTAAAGACAATAAATAAAATCTTTAAAAAAAAAAAAAAGATCACTTTCTCTGTGGAGCTGGATGTAGAGCCTGGGCCAGACCAGCACTACTGAGGCTGAAACAGAGGATTTTTTTATTCCCTGGTGGTCCTGTTTCTGCATTCACCTACAAAGAGTATTGCTGGCTGGGTTCTACTTGAGTTAAAAAACTTCTATTGATCTTCCTTTTGTTTTTTATCTTTAGCATTATCTCCTATGGGTGAGTTCTTTATCTATTCTCAACTGTGATATTGTTGATAGTTATTTTCTGGCCTGTTTCTACTCCCAAAATAGATAGTTGTGCTTCTAAGATCAAATTAAAAATCCCTATTCTCCAGAATCAAGCAATACGTTAAATAACTATTTTTGGAAAGATTGCTGTAGAGGAGATGGAGTTCATACAAAAGAGTGCCACAATCTCTGTCTTTCTGGACGCTGAAAGAGTCTCCTCACTGTAAAATGTAATGAAAAAAGAAGTATTGGTTTCTAAATTCCATTAGTTCCTCGTTTGTAATTTAGAACTTTTTTTGTTATAAGTAAAGGCCTACTGTATCATATTAATAGAAAAAAAACTAATTGAGAACAAAATCTTATCTGTTGTGTTTTAAATAACTTTACCTTTGAGGGATAGTAGGTATTGAACACCTACTATATACTGTGCATTGGGCTAGGCATTTTCAAGAACAATTATCTCTTGTTCTTACAATAGCCAGGCCTGGTACCTATTATTATGCTCTACCTCATAGATTACGAAACTGGCTCAGACCTTCAACCCCAGGTTAAAGGGTAGGTAAACAGCAGTGTCAGGATGTAAACAAAGGGCTTCCTGTCTCCGTAGTAAACACAAGTTCCACCCCAACATATTATAACCTATACTGAACCACAAATGCCTTTCTTGCGATTACTCCTGAAACCTTATCTATAAATCTAATATTTGTGAATATAAATATGCATCTACTAGTGAAGCTGTAAATTAAATGTACCCAAAAGTTTCAAAATAAAAGATATTCCATTTAAATTGACATTTGGCTTTTAACTGTTTTCTAAATTCAAATTTCTCTCTATGAATATTATTTAATGCATGGTACAGCTCTTCAGGAAAATTATATGAAAAAATAGAATAGTAGTTTTTAAAACTCTGCATATAATCATAAGAAGGAAAAAGGACTTAAACATAGTGAGATACACTTCAAGCATCTCAAACATTCTAACCATTGACAAACACAAAATATGTTCTATATTTTGGGCTTTTTTTTATTGTTGTTTAATTAGAGTTGTCCCACATTTTCCCCTGTTGCTCTCTCCTGCCCCACTCATAAGACAAATAAATACCGTATGCTCTCACCTATAAGTGAAACCGAGTCAACAAAGCAAACAAGCAAAATAGAACCAGAAACATGGAAATATGCTCTACATTTAATCACCTTTAAGCCACACTCTTCTTTCTCAATTTCCACTAGAAAGGGGATGGGTTTGTGATTGAGGGAGAGGAGGTGAAGTTGGAAGAGAATTATTTTCTGTTGATTTACAGAACAAGAAACAACATGCATTCAGAGCAGTCGTGATATGTCTGCTCCCTCAAATGCTCCCTACATTTTCCATAAAGAGAAAAAGAGCAATTAGAAGGGCTCACAGGCTGAGTCCCTTCCTGGAGGAGATTACTTCTTAATAAATATGTTTTTTTTAATTACAAAAAAATATCAGTTTAACTTTTTAATTTTTTGTTTTGAAAGATATATTTTGATTGACAATATTTCAAACATATTCTTCCCAGTTAATATTTTTAGTAAAAGAAGGTTAAGGTTTAATTCATTGCTCAAAGGAAGATTTAAAACAAATCAGCCCATCAGGCTTCATCATCTCTAGGTCAAGTCCCTTATTTTCTCACCTCCATATTCAGCTACTAAGTATATGATCTTTTTAAATGTTGATTCATGGCCTGAGAGCTATCATGATTCATCACTCTAATGCTTAATAGATCTTGTAGAGTCCAGATTTGATTGTACTCTCCATGAAAGTCACTAGATTAAGAACATAATATGATTAGTTTCCTAATAAAGCTCATGGTCTATTTTCTACATTAGTTAAATATTATATAATTAGAATTAGTAAATGTGATAGTTTTTTCTTGATATTTTTCAGCTATAACAAAACTTATCCAATTAAAAAATATCTTTTCAATTTAAACTTTTTAATCAGCCTGAATACGTTACGACAATCACCAAGGTCTTGATTAAACCTTTCAATTTTATTAGAATTTTGTTCTATAAGCTACCACCTGCAATAAATGTACATGTTGCCAAAGTTTACAAATATATATATTAGTGAGTATATGAGGTCCAAGAGAAAGACAAGGTTTATGCACCTCTAGAAATCTGGAAGAAGGAAAAGAGGAACTTAGAATTTGTTAGAATGATGATTTGTGCCTCACTTCTGTAATGCAAAGTTGAAATAAAAGTGAATCTCGCTTTATCAGATAGCTAGATTCCTGAAAAATAAATCCCAGCAAATCTAATTTTTGTTAAGTTAAAGATAGAAAATACAAGGCAAAAGTATTAAAACAATTAAGGACATGAAGATACTATTAGAAGTGACTAGATATATGGTTTTTTTAGTGTGGTGAAGAAAATTCTTTTAAAATTCTATAGAATTAGAAAATGTAGCTAAAATAAACTGTTACATCAAATACTAGAATACTTATTAATTTTGATTGACAAAATCTATACTATTTAGGAGGTAAAGTTAGGTTAAAATGGATCATGCAGTAGTATACACAGAAGTAAAGATGAAACAAATGACCTCATGAGATGATGAAACTAAAAATTATTCATATATTAAGAAAATCAGCTTGTTTAGAAGTACATCCCATAGAATTCATAAAGTTAGAAGCCTCAGTGGAAAAACATACTCTTTCACTCCACGCCACACCTCAAACAAAATAAGAGTCCACTGTTAATACAGACAGATATCAAGATATTCTGGGTTGTTTTTCTCAATACAGAAGTGGTTGGGATATATTATCACTGCTTTTATAGAAAAATGGAAATGACTTTTCCTAGAATAATATGTCAGTACCCTTATCTTACTGGACAAGACTAGTGAGGAAAATACACAAAAAGCTTCAAAAAGCATTAATGCAGGGTTTCTAATGTAATTTTTATTTTGGTGTCAAAAGTTTAAAACACCAAAGAGAAAACACTGAACTATGACATCCATTTTGATTTATAGTTACCTTCATATCTATTACAGGTGTGTCCTACTTTTTACAACTGATAAAATATAGTTCTGTGTATAACAATTTTTCAAACAACAAACTCTGAAGGAACCAAAAAGTTTTTAATATTAAAAAGTCAAGTAATTAATTATTATGCAAGCAATCTTTCTGTAATACAAATTAATCATTCCTCTAAATCACTTGTTTGAAACAGAGCAATTTGAGATTAACTAATTTACCCAAATAAACCCCGTTAACAGGAATACTAAACCCAGGCATTCTTATTCAGCTTTTACATTTAGGATTCTTTGTACTATATTAATATTAAATGTTAGGTATTTTTTAATTTTTTAAACTGTTGTTCAATTACAGCTGTCCCCATTTTTCCACGATTACTCTCTCCTGCCCTACCCACCCCACACTTCCCACATTCAATCCTCCCACCCTCCCCATTCATTGTCTTTGTACAGGTGTCCTTTACACATGTTCCTTGATTTGACCCTTCCCCTTCTTTCCCTTGTTATTCCCCTCCCCTCTGGTCACTGTCAGTTTGTTTTTTACTCCATGTCTCTGGTTCTATTTTGCTCGCTTATTTGCTTTGTTGATTAGGTTCCACTTTATACACACACACACACACACACACACA